>QAXD01000081.1:21841-51642 GCA_004335575.1 Haematococcus sp. NG2
CACCTCTCGTAGCCGAACCGAGGGTGACCCACCGACTAGGCGATGGGAGGGGATGTTCAGAAGGTGAGGAAACAGGTGACGGCGCTGCAGGCCTGTGCACAGTTGTACCCCAGCCCTGTCATCTTTGCATTGTATGAGTATGAGAGCCCTGAGGAAGATGATGGGGAGGATTCCAGTGAAGAGATGGAGGGGGCCTCATCCAGTGAAGAGATGGGGGGGGCCTCATCCAGTGAAGAGATGGAGGGGGCCTGAGGGCTGCGAACCAAGTCGGTGCTAGCCTCGTGTTTGTTTGTGACTTTGATGCTCGTTGAACAAGCATGGCATGGCATGGCATGGATGTGTCGCCAGCACTTGCAAGGCTCGTTGTGTGTTCCTCTGATGCATGGTAGGAATCTGTTTGGTCCTTGTTGGTGAGATGTTGAGTCTCATGGCAACTGGGTATGGCCTAGCGTGGCTGCGAGGAGCCTTTTGAGGAGGCTGTGCAATGCATGCTTGCTCCATCAAGTGATCAGGTGTCCAAGGTGCAGTCTAGTAGGATGCACAGTACTTGGGTCTGCATGCGGTCTGTTTCGCTTTCTGTTCTTGTTGATTATGTACCAGCATAAGGCTTGCCTTTTGTACCAGCATCTTTCAACGGTGATGAACGTGCCACAAGGCCTCACACCATCTTACCACGGTTAGCTGAACATTGTTGACTTTGCAGGCAACAACTTCTGCTTGATTTTGCGTGATTGTGTGGTTCATTCACGTGGTGCATGTGAAATTGTTAATGCATGTACGTGCATAAGGCACTGGGCGGTGCTGGGGTTGGTGCATGTTTTTCAGGTACAGTATGGCCTGCCCATAGGCAAACAGTGAATGTGGGTCCACACCATCTGAGATCAAGCTGTCTTAAATGCAACAGTTGGGCATGACGGTGTCTGTTGTGAGCTGCTCCTGCATCTGCGGTGCTTTGGCTGGGGTGAAAGGCCGCTGTCAGGTTGTCATGGCTGTACCTCTTGAGCGTACGATTTATCGCACCTGACGACATTGCATCAGTTCAAACCCCTACAATGCACGCGTTGTTTGAACCGCCATACAGCTGCAAGTAATTGGTGCGTCGTAGCTGGACATGCCCCTGTCGATGCTACAGCAGATTGCAACTTCCAACCAGACCGAATCCCCATAGCTCAGGCAGTTGAGACCAGCAAATGCAAGCCCTGGACTGCGCTGGCGCGCCTTAAGACCACCATCAGGAAGTGGTATTGCACATGGATCGCGTGGTGTTACTGCAGCGGTTAGCCACCAGTCAAGGCTTGCTTACACGGTATATGTTCGCATCAGTGGCCTGTCCCTTAAGGCTGCTTGCTCAGCCATCTCTCAGAGCCCCTGCACCAGGCCCACCCCTTGCCCTGCCTGCACCTACACCTTTGCCTGGAGTTGCGCGCACCACTTGCCCCCGACGAAACACAAAGGGTGTGTCCCCGTCAAAGTTGTCCATGCCTGCGCCCAGTGCAGGGCATGTCTTCTGGAACGCGGCATATGCCTGCACAACAGATAGCATGCAGAGGAAGGTGTCAACGGGGTGCTGGAGTCGTTCGGGGTGTGGCTGGTACCACAGAGTTTGGCTGTACGTGCATGCTGTCAAAGGGCATTGGCTGCTGCTGGCACCACGTGACACTCCGCGCCGGTGCAATCCTTGGCCGAAGCAGCCAAGAGCGCCTTTGCACGGTATTCCAGTGTCAGGGCAGATCCAGTGCGAGCAACAGCACGTGCAGCTGCTGAGCACACATGCAGCAGCTGTGAGGAGCTGCCCTTCAAAGCCGGCAGCTGCCCATCCCACCTTGGATGCTTGAGCACCAGGTTCAAGGCTCACCACCAGCGGCTGTGCAACGTAGAGTATAGGCGCCTCCTCAAGCCCTGTCAGCTCTGCCTCAACCTGCAGAACATGGGCAGTAATGGCTAAAGGTTAAGGGTTTAAAGCCCGAAGATGCTCATGAAGAGATGAGCATACGACCGATGCAGGCTCAATTGAGGTTCAGATTGTGAGTTTGGGCCTGTGGGTGCTTGGTGGTTTGGGTGCAGGACGGCTTGAAATGCATAACACATGTAACCAGGGAGATCAGAGAAACCGCAACTCTTGGTCGGCGGGTCACGCCATAGTAAGCAAGTCAAGGGAAGATGACAGACCCCGCTGTGTTGTGGGGACTATGGTTTGCGAAGGAGTTTGTAGTGTAAGTACACTGTGTGGTGTGGAAGGAGCAGTGTGGCTGCAAAGCCACTGCATTAAAGTGGCGGTGGCTTGTAGCATGGTAATTGGTTGAGCTCACCCTTTTCTCACCTCTGCTTGGGGCACTCGCAGTACTGTCTCCATCATGTCTGTAGCTGTACCGCCCGCTGTGGCATGCGGTGTACTGCTTGTCCCGCCCGCCTCACCACCTGCCAGCATGAGGTGAAGGACTGTGTTGCTGGCATGTGGGTGCAGCGCCGTGGGGCTGGGGTGGTGGCGGCGCAGATGCCTGTGGTGCGCAGTACAGCGGTACGAAACAGCTCACAGCACAGCACAGCGCAGCATGGTATGGTGTGTTTTGGGTGTACAACACAGGTTCTGCGGCTTGGGTGTAGAACGCAGGTTCCGCGGCTTGAACCTGGCATGAGATCAACATGTGGTGGGATACGTGGCGGGTGATATGGAACTGGTGGTTCGGGACGCAGCATGCGCACAGTTGCACAGCCACACATGGCGTCTGTCTTGTTTGCACCTTAAAGTAATTGCAATCACGCTGTGCAACACTCACGTGAACTCAGCCTCCACCATCCCACGCCCCTGCTCCAAGCACGCTGCATCACTATACCGCATGTCGTAGCACCTGCGGCAGGAAATGCATGCGACACACAACATATTATGTAATAGATCCCTGATGCAAAGGAGCTGCACTGCAGTATGCCTAAGTGCAGCAGCTTATACTGCAGACTACAAGAAGGCCAAAGGGCACGCATTGAGGGGGGCATCAGGCGAGAAACATCCGAACAGTTCTCTGTGATAAGGAAAACATGATGCAAGGAACGGAATATACCCAGCAAAGCAAATGCACATGGGTAGCCCTAGCTGCTTAACAGCAGCCAACAACGCCCAGCAACAACAATAGCCGTCATACAGCAGCAGCACAGCAGCACCCCCACCTCTGCAGCCCCATCGGCCCATATGGCTGCGCAAAGTGGTCCATCTCAAAGGCATGAGGCACGGCGAGCAGGTGGGCCGGGGGGTGGGGCATGGGTGGCCAGGTGGGTGTGAGCCACTTGGCACCACATGGCAGATCAGGCCAGAGGACGGTGCGGTTGGATAGAGTGGCCACCTGTGGGAGAGTTGGTTGGTTGCTTGTGTTGGTTGGTTGTGTTGGTTGGTTGGTTGGTGGTTGGTTAGTTGGTTGTGTTGGTTAGTTGGCTGTTGGGATGGTTGGCGAGTTTGTCGGTCGTGCAGGACGCAGGTTTGGTGGGGGTTTTGGTTTGACGGCTGCTATTATTATGAAGCCACCACCCTACTGCAACATCGTCTGGGTGTCAGGGCTGTCCTGACCACCACACACACCCAACCTGTGAGCATTACAAGCTGCCAGAGCCATGCCCTTCAACTCTCAAGGTCCTGCTCCCGCCCCTGCCCCATCATTCAACAAGCCCCCATACGTGCAGGGTGTCCTCCTCAAACCCCACAACCCTCATCCCCAAATCCCCGAATCCCCAAATCCTGAAATCCTGAAATCCCCAAATCCTCCCCAGATCCCCATGCACCGGGTGTGCAACCTGAGCCTCTCCCTAATCCCCAAATCCTCCCCAGATCCCCATGCACCGGGTGTGCAACCTGAGCCTCTCCCAAATCCCCAAATCCTCCCCAGATCCCCATGCACCGGGTGTGCAACCTGAGCCTCTCCGCACCTGCGCAAGGCCCCGGAGCATGGCCTGCATCGCGGTTCGGTTGGACGCGAGGTGCAGCGGTACTGATGGGTGGTACGCCACCAGCCGCGGGATGGGCTCCGTGTGCGTACTGCTGTAGTACAGAAGGCCTGTGCAGTACACACATGTGCAGTACAGTCACATGTGCACAGCACGCCAGGCGTGAGGAAGGTTGCTGGGTGCAGCATGTGCCTTTGAATGGATTGCGCCTCTGCGCTGGTCCCCGGCACCCAGACTGCGCGACAGCCAGGACTGTGCTGTGCCAGTGTTGCAAGATGTGAAACAAGCAGCAAGTTGTAGGCGCAGCAAGCAGCGCAGTGCAAAACATCCATACCATGCTAGCAGAGGAGCACTGACCGCTTGTTGCCTTGCGCACTCGCTCGTGGGTGGCCCAGTCAAACTGCGTGCCCCCGGGGCAGGTGCTGCAAGCTGTGTACCTGTGGGGCACATGCAGGTTTAGGGTTTAGGGTTTAGGGCTTAGGGTGAGGGGGCAGAGGGTTTTGGGCTACAAAATGAACAACAACACGCTCGCAAAGACAATGTGAATGACTGCACAAACTGCACACGAAGAGGACAGAACAACAGTATGTACAGCAGGCACAGATAGAAGGCACTGCAGGCAGCCACATGCATGTAGACGGAGCAGGCACCTGTGCCATTGACCCACAACACACGCAATGAAACACGAAAACCACATCTCCAGATCAAATCGGGATGCGCGTGACAGCCCTGACGCTTATTATGTATAGCATATACACAGCTTCTACGGTATGTATACGTATAGCTCATATGTGATGCTGTGCATGGTGCAACGCACCGCAGCAGAGTCATCTTGGTGATGTGGGGGGACAGGGGGATGGCCGTGTAGTGTGCAAATGCCGCCTGTGTAGTGTACACCTGGTGGTGCTGCTGCTGTACCGCTGTACCGCTGTACTGCTGTGCTGATGACTTGTGCAGCCGACGGTGCACGTGGCTGCTGCCTGAAGCTGACGTGCTCCTCTGGGTGTGGCTGTCAAGCACTGCCTGATCAGGAGCGGTGCCCGCACATGGTGCCTCGTGCTCCCCACCTTCCACTTGGTTGCTGCCTGACTCACAGCCCGACTGATTGACTGACCGTCTGCCTGGTGACTGACCCTGCATGCTGCTGCCCAGCCACTTGGTGCCGCCTGCCAGCCGCGCAGGCAGCTGTAACGCTTGGCGACGGCCCCCTCGGGCCTGCCCCTGTTGCGCGGCCGCTGCAAGGGACTGGGAGGCGGCCTGGTTGCGCACTATGGGGGGCAGGGACGCGGCCACAGCCGCCAAGTCGGATGCATTCATGGCCAAGTGCCCGGTGCGTGCCAGGCTGGCGATGGCTGCAGCGTTCAGCACACCTTCCCAGCCCATGGAATGGTAGCGTGGCACAGGCGGATGGTTGTCATGGCGCGGCGGCTGGCGTGGGTGGTGGGGTGCGTGGTTGGGCAGCCTGCCCTGTGAAAGAAGAGTGGCTGCAGCCGCGAGGAGGCCTGGGTGTGGGGTGCTATGGTTGGACCAAGTGCCTAGCCGGCCATTCAAGAGCCAGGAACCCATGAGGAACTGGGGCGAGATCAGCAGCTGCTCCTCAGCTTCCAGCTGGGCCAGCTGTGATGGAGTGAGGCCGGCAGGCGGTGGGGGCAGCTCAGGGTCTGGCCTGCAGGCACAAGGGGGCATGGAAAGGTATGAAGTATGGGGTATTGTGATGGGGTATGCGCTATCGCATCTTGGTATATGCAAGGGTGCGTATCAATGGCAGGGTGTAGCACCGAGATGACACATGCTTTTGATGTGGTTGATGCCATAAGATGTGAGTTGTTGTGTGAGCAAGCACTGCGCTTCAGCGAGCCTCTTTGAATGCAGGCTTGTTCATATGAAGGCTAGTTATGACTTATGAGGCTTGTTTATTATCATCAGAGGCTTGCTGCAGTTGAGGACAGCAGAGGCTGGTTTCACTACAGATAAAACAGGCTGGTTTCAATAGAGATCCTACCTCTATTGAATTAGTAATGTACGTAGTAATGTATTAGTAATACAGCAGGCGCGGCCACTGCATGCCTGGCAGAGCTCACCACAGCGGAACGTTGCTGTCGTTTGCAAGCAGCTGCATGTACTGCGCTGCCAGCCCGGTGCCCCGGCCTTCCCGGGGATGTGCAGGGAGGCCAGGGAAGCTGGGCGGTGCACCCCAGTCGTACCTGTGCGTGAGCCACCATGAAAGGTGCATGGTATGTGGAGTGGTGCATGGTGGCATGGCACATGGTAGAGTGGTGCATGGTAGGATGGTGCGTGGTAGGATGGTGCGTGGCAGAATAGTGCTGTAGTTGAGCATAAGGCCATCTGCTGAGTAGCGGTGAGGTCCCCAGCCAGGCACCAGCAGGATGCAGATGGGTGAACCTTGCATGCAGCGTGTGCAAGCAAGGGGTCAGGCACAGCCCCGGCCGCACGCAACCTACTACTCCTTGCAGCCTGCAAGAGACAGGGTTAAACCCTAAAGCCCTAAACCCTAAAAGGAAAAGCCCTCGCACCCAGCGCACCGTGGCACTCGCAACGTCACTGCCTGGGCGGTGAAGCCAGTGGCAGGTGCGTTGGCGGCCACCCAACGTGCATCCAGCCCTCCACCAATGCCAAACGTATCCTGCAAGGGTCAAGGCCACTTCGCCGTTGCCTCCGCATTTGCCACAGGCACAGGCATATCGCGGCACAGAGGCTGACATTCTGCACCCCAAGATGGTATGTGTGATAGACCGACAGGAGCATGGCTGTCGCAGCAGGCCTCCAAGCAGCAGGCCATGCAGCGTATCAGGTATACAGCAGGCACGAGCTGCTTGCAGCAGACAATGTATGCTTTCAGCAGACATCAAGCACATGGGCTTGGGGGTCCAATGCCCAGCAAACCTCGCGGCCTGTGCGCAGCCCTGTCTTGCTGGAGTTGCGTGCGATGGCGGCCTTCCACAGCTGCTCCAGAGCTTGCACTGCCGCTTCCACACCCGGCTGCACCGACGTTGTGTGGGCATGGGTTTCACAAAATTGGCAGTGTGTTACGAGCAAACAGTGCTGGTTCCCAGGGACCACCAATACAGTGAGCTGGGATCGCTGGAACCCATGTGAACACTTGTGCTTATCCCCGAACAAAGCACCTAACCACCTAACCACTCAACAACCAACCATACCAATTAACCACCAACCAACCTATTGATCCACCCCACGCACGCACCAAGGAACGCAACCAGTGAGCCAAAAGGCAACCACCACCCCCGTTGAATCAATGCCAAACACTGCTGTTGAGTTCATTTCCTGGTTCATTAATAATGAATCCAACCATCGTGAACCCAGCATCCTGGCAGCCCAGCACCCCAGCAGTTCATTTAAATGTTCATTATGAATGAAATTAACCATCGTGAACCCAGCATCCTGGCAGCCCAGCACCCCAGCAGTTCAGCCCACCTTACTCCTACCAAACACTATCGTTGGGTTTATTATCTGGTTCATTTCTAAAAATCAATGAATCCAACCATCGTGAACCCAGCACCCCAGCAGTTCAGCCCACCTTACTCCGGTCCTCCAGGCACCCATGGAACGTGGGCCATGACAGCACTGGGCCTCCAAGCACCATCGCATGCAGCACGCTGTTGAACAGGTGCTGCTCCCACTGCTCGCCTACGAGTGCAGGCGTCCAGCTCACAACTTGTACACTCAGACCGCTTGCAATGGTCAAGCCTGGCCCAAGCATGAGCGTGGTGGCAAGCAGGGATGGGAGGGGAAACTGGACATCCAAGCATGTGCTGTGGCCACAGCTTTCCATAGAATGGAAGCGCCCCCCTCCTTTGGACACCAGGCCAGCACCTCATACCACAGCAAACTGCACACATGCATTCTTTTTCGGTTGACTGAGAGTGTTCACCGCAGACGGTCCGGTTAGGGTTTAAACCCTGAACCCTAAACCCTTTGTGTTGTGAAGTAGAAATGACGCGCACATTGAGGCTTGACGTTGTTGGCGCTCAGCCAGCGGTACTGGTCATCATGGTACCGCAATGCGCGGTACGTGACCTCCGCCAAGAAGTACACCACTGGGCCGTCCTGCACATTACGAGTGAGAGTGGGGAATAAGTGTGGGAAGCAATAAGCATTACGAGTGAGAGTGGCAATACTTGTGATGCGGGTGGCAAGCAGAGCAGCAGGTGTAGGTGTAGGTGGCAAGCATAGCATCAGGTGTAAGTGGCAAGCATAGCAGCACCCACAGCGACATGACAGCGGATCTGTCGCATCTGACATTGCATGCATTGCGAGCATGGCGTTCTATGCCAATGGCCAGAGCGCGAGGCAGGAGCAACATGCACCCGCGACTAAACACACACTGCACCTATGCTGACTCTTCCCCGCAATCACCGCAACCGCACTTCATGACACACACAAAGACCCCGTTCAGCCCAAATCCCAAGCTTACACGTAAGACTCACCGGCTTGGCACCCTGGACGTAGTACGCCCCACAGTTGAGCCCAAAGTCGCCCTCCCTGTATCAGACACACAGTTGGAAGGGGACAACACAGCCTTGCCTGCCTTCGTTGGTAGAAAATGACTGAATGTGGTCGCGTCATGCTATGTCATTACAGCACACCCTCCCACCGTTTACACCACAGCCAGCTGCTCGTGTGCAGGCATGTATTGAGGCTGCACAGCCGATATGATAATATAAGTCAATATCAAAATCTCACACCACCTCCACGTACTTGTGTACCAGCAGCTGGTACTGGTTGAAGGGCGGCTGTTTCAGGTACCTGCGCACGGGTGGACCGGTCACTCAGTGTGTCAGTCTGCCAAGCAGTCAGCCAGACTGACCGTCAGGACATTGGCTCAGCCGGCGCCTGAAGATCTGAAGTATGCAGGGTTTCATACATGAGAGACCTTTCACACTGTCATGCTCTGCCAGGCAACACCTACACGATTCAATACCCTTTCCCTGACCACACAGTAGGTCCGACCGCAAGTAGAACGGACATGGCTGAAGCTGTACAAGGGGCACGCTGGGATATAACATATAAGTTGCTGACCATGCACTTTGGTGGACATTAGAGGATGATACCTGTAAGGGTCCGTGATCCAAGCAATGTCAGCGTCCAGCACCAGCACGTTGTACCCAGCACGCACTACACGTGCAGCAACCAAGTGCCTCAGCAGCCAGATCTGCAAGCGCGAGGCATATGTCAGAGCGAGGGCCTGGAGTTGATCATTACATGTGCACCACAACAAGCGTGCGGCACACATTACTGCCAGCACACAAGTGCTTGGACTGTGGCAATTCGCAAGCTGACTCAAGCAGTCACAGTGCAGGCATAATCCTGGAGACCGGACCCCAACCACGGGCATGTCAAGGATTGTGAACCATGCAAAGAAGCATCCCAGGACAGCTGAGGGAAAGGGGCCTTGGAGAGAACACCGCATGTAGGGAGAGCATAATCTAAACCAATCACACCCGCAGTGCGCACCCACCTGGAATACAGGCCCATCAGGCCAGTACGTGCGGGTGAAGGAGCTCCATCCACAGCCCAGCCCTGTGCACACACACACACACGCACACACCCCCCCGATTCACATGGCTCCAGAAGCAGGCAGGCCAGGTGCGACTGATGCCTTGATGCTTTCATGCTGTAATGCAAGGTGCAGGCACTTCGGGTGCATGTGATGCTGTGAGGCACAGAATGTGGCTGTGGCAACATGATGTGGTGAGCCGCGTGGACAGCACGTCATTTTGTTGTGCCATGAGTGCGCAGCTCTGCGCGTGGAGTATGCTACTGACTTGCCTGGATTATGATAAGCAGCATGCATCAGCAGCGTTACTAATAATACAGACATGTCCCTTACCTGGCTCCACATCCAGCAGGCTGCTGCACGCCTTCTGTCCATCCCCAACGGCCAGTGCGAGCATGTGTGCCATGCCATGCCGCTGCATGCTGGCCCACAGCTGGAGCAGTGCCTCATACCAAGTGCCCCCAAAGATAGACAGCACAATCTCCTTCTTGTAGCTGCGTGCCGCAAGGGCTGATAGCAAGGCCCCAGGCTCATCCAGGTCGCCTTTCCAGGGCTGCACCTGCCCCATGCTGCACAGCCCGCTCTCCTGACATGCATGCAGCATGCCTGCCATCAGCAGCACCAGCAGTGCCCAGGCCTGGGTGTGTCGCTGGCACTGACATGGCCCCTTGCAGCCGTTGTGCTTGCCAAAGCGGTTGGTGACGTGCATCACCGCATGTGCAAGGGCGCCCATGTCAGCTGGCAGCAGCTTGCCAGCTCCTGGTGAGATCATATGCCGGAATCAAGAAAACAAATACAACGTTGACTTGACCCGTGCTGTGCATGTGCACTGTTGACGGGATGGCCGGGCATTATGTGTTGATGCCGCAACGGGGGTAATGGCTCCAAATCAGTCCTACATGCTTAGCCGTATGCTCCACTGGAGCATCGCCGAAGCTATGCATGCTGCAGGTTGGTGGTTGGGTTGGCGGTTGAAATCATTGTTTCAGTGCTTTCCTGCCCCAGATCCTGCTGTTTATTAACTTATAAGCAAATTTATAGCTCTTGTCATCTCGCCATTGATCCTGGCTCCCACTCTTAGGCTGCAGGCAGCTTTCTTGAAACTGGTGAGTTGAAGAATGCAGGCGCATTTGAATGGAGCTGAGTTATGTCCACGCCAGCTTGTGTACTTCATGTGTCTAAGCGGCCAGAGGGATGTGCGATTAGCGCTGCCAATGCATTAGAGCGAGCCTAAATTTATAATCTATGGCGTGTCATATGCTCTTTGTTCGCGGGTTCGTAAGTGCTGGGCTTTCTGGGTTTTTGGACATGTCGTTCGCAGAGCAGCGCAAGGAGTATAAGTTAAAATATGGCGGACGAAGGTGGTGATGCCCCCATAGACGCGCCCGCTGAAGACGCTCCTGCCCCAGAGCCCGCAGTGGAGGCTGCTGCCGAGCCTGCTGGTGAGTCTGCAGCAGCTATGATGCTGGGGCGCAGGACCGGGGTCACTTCGAGGCCATCTAGAAGTACACATGGCCATGTGGACACCAGCTTGCATGCCAGTCCATCATCCCCCACTGCCTCTGTGTTTGCTGCTAAAATCTTGGCACCCATGCCCATCGCACATGCAGGTGACCCTGCAGAGCCGGAGCCGGGGCCTGCACCTGCTGAGCCCACGCCAGAAGATGTGCCCGCCCCTGCAGAAGCTGACCCCGCCCCTGAGCCCGCTCCAGAGCCTGAGCCTGCCCCTGAGCCTGCACCTGCCCCTGAACCTGAACCTGAGCCTGCACCTGAGCCTGCACCTGAGCCTGAGCCTGAGCCTCCAGCCCCAGCAGCTGAGGAACCTGCGCCTGCAGCAGAGGAGGCTCCTGCTCCGCCCGCTGAACCCGAGCCCGCACCAGCACCAGAGCCGGAGCCTGCGCCTGCACCTGCGCCAGCTCCTAAGCCTGAGCCAGCTCCTGCAACCACGGCCAAGCCCCCTAAGGACGAGGAGCCTGCAGGTATGAACCTGCTTGCTCAATTACGGTATACAGTGTGGCGGGGTTGTGGGATGGGGGAAAGGATGGGGGAAGATGGAGAGCACTTTGCGCCGTGCATCCTGCTGCATACATCTGCATCTTGAGTGAGGCAAAGAGTGAGGCATGAGATGAAGCATGTGGCTACAATGCGAAGGTGGCACGCCAAGACATGTTGTGTGCTGTTCATGCATATCACAGTGCAAAGTCATGGGCACTGCAGTTGTGCATCTGAGTTGCAGTCCAGGAGAGCATGTGGACATCATGAAACCATCGCATCAAATGCCATGCCCCCACTCGGTGCACTGCTGCTGCAGAGGAGAAGCCCAAGCCCAAGCCCTCCCCCTCGGCAAACCTGAAGGTATCACCTTCTGGCAAGCAGCCTAAAGCACGTAGCGACTCCCCGGGCAAGGGCGGTGAGTGCAGAAATGCAAGCATACACCTGTCAACGAACTCTGTTGTGGCATCTGAGCCTTACCGCCTTTAAAGCTTACGAGACGTAAACGGGCCCAAGCCATGTGTCCTTGCGCCTTCTCTGCCTGATCACCTGCTGCCCTGCTGCACATGTCAGACCTGGGCATCTTGGCACACCCGCCCTCGCCGTCCAAGATCAAGTCCAACCAGCCGTGGCTGACGGGCACATTCCGCACACCCAAGGTGTGGTGGAGCTCGGTTTCGCGCCGTATCACTGCTTGTGACGCTGCCCCGACATGCCCGTGCTCTGCACAAAGCTGCAGGCTCCCTCTCTCCTGCCAGCCCTGCATGCTCCATGAGCATTTGAAGCTGCAGCAGCGTTGATGCCACTGCTGCCGACGCTGCCGACGCTGCTGCTGCTACTGCAAAACCACCAGCACCGGCGAGACCACACTGGCATAGATGCTGAACTGCCATGCACCTGCGCCCTGCCGCACCTCAGGGCCGCATTATCACGGGCGAGGAGCTGTGCCAGTCGCTAGAGAAGATGGCCAATGCGTGAGTGTGATGGGTTGTTGATGGGGCGCGGCCGTGGCGCCACCATTGGTGCAGTGCTGTAGGACTGACTTGTTGCAGCAGGACTGACTTGTTGCAGCAGGCAATGCAGCAAGAAGTCAGTCCTGTACGGCTGTAGCACTCTTGGCTACACTGCGCTTGTAGCCTTATGCCGCTCTTTGATTACTCGCCGGCCTGCCTGCTTTGCTGTGCGTTTCCTGATTGTACATGGGCACACAATCTGTACCTGTACACTGCTGCACCTATTTGATGCTGTACCTGTGTCCTGCTGCGTGCCGCAGGTACGTGGATAAGTACATGAGTATGGCAGCGGAGGGCGCTGGCAGTGCGCCGCACACAGGCACAGGCACCACGCTACAGCACAAGACTCTGCCGGCTGATGAGCTGGAGGCGGTGATTCAAAGGTAACGTGGCTGCCAACATCAGTTTCACATGTTTTTCCAAATGGCACAGCAGCAGCAGCAGCAGCAGCAGCAGCATTGCAGCTCTGTGTTCAGGTATTGCCGTGTCTGGAAAGTATCAGTGGGGGGCATCGCTTTGGGTGGCAGGACAGCGAGCAGGATCCAATTGAGGCACAGCACTTGCCCATCTGCTTGTGAGGTTGATGTCTGTGTGCTGTGTGCTCCCTCGCACAATGTGTCTACAAGTCTGCAACTCTGTGCACCCTGCTTGCCCCCCTTAGCGCATCGTTGGCTCTGCGCTGCCATGCACAACAAGTCTGCAACATGTTGCACGCTGCTTCCCCCATGACTGTCAGGCTGTACACCGCCAAGCTGGGCGGGGACATGGCAGATCAGGGTGGCAAGCTGGAGCGTGTGCAGCTCAAGTTCGATGAGAACGGGAAGGAGGTGTGGACACCGGTCAAGCAGGTGTGTGCTGATCTGCATGGCACGCATGCTGGCATGCAATCATGTATGTGCTGCGTGCGTGTGTATCCCTTACTGCCAGTGCTCAGGTGGGTTATTGCCAGCTTGAGACTGTCCGTACGGAGGCCCAGCCTGGTGTGCTGCTCAAACAATACAATGCTATGCGGCAAGCCGTGCTGCAGCCAGCTGACTTGGAGAAGCAGAAGCCTTTGTCATGCACGTCTGCTCTGCTCTCCCAACACAATGCAGGCCATGATATGCGCGCACACTGGCATGGTGTTGTGTTGCACAGGTGTCTGATGACGAGAACCGGGAATACCTGTGCAACCTGTATGACCGCTGCATCCAGAGCAAGAAAAAGACTGAGGAGGAGCTGGCAGCCAAGTACCTGCAACCACTGGGCAAGCCACGCAAGTTTCAATGATGCATGTGATGGTTGAGAGTTCAGGGTGTTGTGTGCGTGAGGGTTCTGTGACCGTGCGCTTGCGGGGAATGCGTGCAGGCGGTGTACAACATGTAGCGGCTTCTCAGTGCTACGGGCTTCGGCACCTGAAAAGCTTCTGGTTTGACCACATGCCAGCATGCAACAGCAGCTTGCCCAGTTGATTGGATGGTTGTAGTTCATGCGATTCAGGATGCACAGTCAGGATACACCGCCTTGATGTGTCATGAGGTATCCGTCTGCTCATGAATGAGTCCACCACGTGCTCTGCTGGTCAGGACTGCAGCATGCATGCATGACCGGAGCTAGCAACCACATGCGCGAATACATGATGCGCAGGTCAGCACCATTTGCATGGCTCGTTGTTTTTGTTGTTGTCATCGTCGTTGTTGTTACATCGCAACATGCACTTGCATGGCTCCTTGAACGCTGCGATCCGAAATTGGTGTGGTGTGGTGCGCATGAGCTCGGATCAGCAGAACACCAGCACAGAGTGCCACAGCGTGCTGCTGATCCTGGTGTATGTTGGTGTTCCTCCACAGATGTATGTACTGCTGCTGCTGTATACCGCGTGCCTACTGCACGCTTTATGCTTGCTTGCCATGTCAGCAGCATGCCTGCAACCCCTTGCACGACTGAGTTCAGCAAGGAAATACGGGCAAACAAGCCCAGACGCATCGCTGGCACCAGCCATTTTGGAATACTGTGACTTGACGGACATTTCAGCTCATCGGCATGAGCAGCTGCGTGGATGAAAGTACAGCTAACACGACGGTAAGGGGGCGAAAGCTGATTTCGTGCTGTTGGTTGACAGAAACAGCATCCATGCATGGCAGTACTGCCCTTGCACAGTTGAAGGGCACATTTGAAGGCTACACGTCAAGCAGCAGAGCTGCATTGATTTCATCTCCACGTATGCCAGCCGAATCGCCAGCACACTACTGTCACATGTATGCCAGATGGGCCGCGCCACCGCGTGCGCAGAAGCCTGCACTATGCAGTCTAATATTATTCTTTGAAGAGCTTTTATATTGATGGGAACGTTCGATTGGTCTCAGTCGTCAAGTTGCGAGATACTGTCCTCCATGAATTAGTGACTTCATTCAATCTAGTTTTACGCGCCAACAAACCGAATCTGAAGCGAACACATATACCTGTCAAGACTGTCGCTATGAGACAGGGCACCGGAGGGTTGTGACTGCACTGCTGAGAAATGCTGACATCTTGCAGCCGATGAGTCAGGGCTCCAACGGGGGGCTCCACAGCCTGGGGCCCCTTCCACATGCCGGATGCAGGCAAGGCACACCCGAACAACTCCTGCAAGACCTGCATGAGCTCCAGCGCTGGGCTCCAAGGGGCCTCCCAGTCAGTGAGGGGATCGAGCGAGACGAGTACCAGACGCTACCGAATGTGCCGGAGGAGCCTGGCAGCAAAATTCCTGGCGCGGAGCGTGCTGACAACCGCGGTCCAGTCAACGAGCATGCAGCACTTGGAGGGTCTCATGAGAGCAAGCACACAAGCACCATGCGTGGGGATGAGCAAGCAGGCACAGGGGGACAGGACCAGCTGCAGGACTTTGATGCAGAGCCCAGTGGCTCAGGCAGGAGTCAGCTGGCACAGCCAGTGCGTGTGGACGCGAAACCGCGCGCACCGCTGGCAGCGCGGCTCAGCGTGCAGGGCCAAGACCCCTCAAAGAAAGACAACATCTTCAGGCGCATGTCCAGGTCCATCTTGGAAGCGGCCAGGCCCACGACATGGGAGGTGCGTGGCACGTGTGGCATGCTGCTTTGGCGCATCCGACTCCTGCCGCAGGTGTTCGCGGGCACCACCGGGTTGCACGCGGGTTGATCTCGGGGGTGTCGCATGCGTGTGCGCCCTGCCTCTATTGCGATGCTGCAGCCTGTAGGTCGCCTCCATCCTGGGCCACACTGGCAGCTGTTGGGAATGAGCAGCTGTCCACTCTGATCAACAGTGCTTCAATGTTGCTGCAGGACCGGGCGGAGCAGCTGTGTGATCGATCCCTTATGCTCTTCCCAAAGTACTCCTTCCCCCGCAAGCAGGTGAGTATTCTGCTCGCAGGTGATGGCAGTAAGGGGGGCACTTTTGCTCATAGCTGCACACAGGCGTCAGGTGTAGGCTCGGCCGGTCGCACTGTGGGGGCATGTTGGGGTGAGCTTGGCTGTCATCCATGTCACACGCTCCTGATTGCTGCCTTTGTATTGCGCACAGTGCATCCAGCTCGTCACAGTCAAGCTGTACGACTGGGCCATGATCGCTGTCATCCTGGCAAACTGCGTGGTGCTGGCGATGACCTCCAACGCACCAGGCTTTGACGTGCGTTGGCTCTGAGGATTTCAGGGGCATTTGCGCGGTCTTAGGATGGAGGGCAGGGGCCGGGGGCGGGGCTGCGAGCAGCTGTGCTTTGGGTGTGGCAGTGCACGCTCTCAGGGGCCGGGGCTGCAGGGCATGCGCCTCATGCCTGCCTCACGCATGCCACATGCCCGCTAAGGGCGTGGAAGCATGGCCATCGTGCATGGCCATCCAGGCGCAACTGTCACACGGCCCCATCCACGCAACTCACGGCAGTGCTATCTGTGCGCGGCATGCAGAGCACGACGCTTGGGCGGCAGCTGGCTGTGGCAGAGCGCGTGTTTCTGGTCATCTTCTCAGCTGAGGTGGTGCTGAAGGTCATTGCGTACGGGCTGTGGACAGAGCCGCTGACATACCTGCGCGATGGCTGGAACTGGCTGGACAGCATTGTGGTGCTGCTGGGCTGGCTGGAGTACGTGTTGAATGGCAACTACTCAGCCATCCGGTCGGTCCGAGTGCTGCGGCCCCTGCGCACGATCACCAAGATAGAGAAGATGCGGGTGCGTGGGGGCAGGCGCATGAGCGGGGGCTGTAGGGAGGGTGTGCTCAAGCAACAACAACTGGAATGTGTTTCACTGGTCGGGTGTGCACTGGCAGCGGGGACTTTCGGTGCCCGTGGCAAATAGTGGCCTTCTGTGTGCGCCGTGTATGCGGGCAGTGCTGCATATGCACGCCCGGCTGCAGTTCTGCAACCACAGCTGGACCCTGACATGGCTGCTAATGTGTGATCCCCCTCCAATCACCCTCCAGGTTATTGTGGTCACAATGCTGCGCTCCATCCCCATGCTCATGGATGTTCTGTGCCTGGCTTGCTTCTACTTCACCATCTTTGGCGTGCTCACGGTGCGTTGCCGTGTGGGCCAGCGCAGTTGCAGCAGCGCGGTTGAGAGCATGGCAGCATGGTTGGCACTGGGGTACTGGCCGGGCGCGAGAAAACTGCTTCTAGCAATGACATGTGGGACGATGGCTTGAGTCCACGCATGAAGGGTTGTATCTGCCTACAAGGCCCTGCGCCTGCCTGTTTACGCTTGCTCTTTGCCCGCAGTTGCAACTGTTTGCTGGCACCTTGAAAGGCCGGTGTTCCACTCCTGACTTCACGTACGCATACACTGAGCTGGATGTGGACACTGGGGAGGCGGTGCTGCAGGTGTGCCTACCAACTGCATGACCAGCGTTCGTGATGACCTGCATACCGGCGTGCATGTTTGGGGGGCACGAGCACACGCATTCGTGCACGTTTCCGGGTATGCGCGCACTGTTGTAACGCATGAGCCAACAGCATTTGCGATCTCCGCCCCTGTGTGTGCGTGCAGAATGTGAGCTACGTCACAGTGGTGGGGCAAGAGGATGATGTGTGTGCAGGACCCTTGTCTGACACCATCACATGGATCAACAGCAGCTATGGGCCAGAGGGCGAGCTGCTGGCACCAGAAACCTACACCCCCACGGGCTTTAGGAACCGGGGCACAGGGGGCCACATCTGCGACTGGGAGGCCACAGATCCAGGGCTCAATGACACGAGTGGGACACAGGATGTGGCGCTGGTGCGCTACGGCGCGTGGTGCGCGCCGCAAGGTGAGCGAGGGGACTGCTGTTGCTGGTCACAGTGCCTTCCGAGGCCACGGGTAATGATCACGGCCTCGTTGTGTTCGAACGGCGCTGCTCTCTACCGTGCTGCTTTCATCTCATGGCATCTTAGAGCGTCCGACAGAGGGTCTGCCCCGTGCAGCTCGCTTCCTTGGCTCTTTTTTCCTTCATTTTCCATGTCCAAGCTTGCGGTCTGGCACTGCCTGCCTGGCTCACGCTTTCTGTGCACTGTGGCACGCAGGTAACCCTGAGTCAGGGTTTCGCCAGTTTGACAACATCCTGTACTCCTGGCTCGCGATCGTCCAGGCGATGACGATGACAGACTGGGTGTTCATCATGTACAACACCCAGGTGCGAACCGTGCTGTGCTGTGCTGTGCTGTGCTGTGCTGTGCTGTGCCGTGCCGTGTTGCGCTTTGCTGTCCTGATATGCGTTGCCGACGCTGCGGCGTAGGCGGTCTCAGAACTTGTCAAGTTCAGGGCAAGGGCTGGGTCTTTGCCTGTTACTGGCTGTTGACCAAAGACTCCATGAGGCTGCTCCCCCCTCCCAGTGAACCTGGGACAGTGGTGCACTGCCCCATGGTCGCATCATGTGACCCAGGGACTCAGAATCAGTCAATGCCTCGCAAGCCCCACTCGAGCTGCAAGCTCCTCGACTTGAACATCCGCTCTACGTATTCTGGTGTGTGCGCCATGCAGGACGGATACAGCAAGTGGACGTGGCCCATCTTCCTGCCCATGGTGGCGTTGGGCTCGTTTTTCCTCGTGAACCTCGCCCTTGCAGTGCTGTACCTTCAGTTTTCCAAGGATCGCGAGCAGGCGGAAGGTGGGTGGGCGACCTGACCCATGTGCAGTTCTGTACCACATCTGTTTCCGCGGGAATGTCTTGCACAGCGAGACAGGGTCAGGTGCTGCTTGGCGATAGTGGGATGGGCAGCTAGGCATTGCAGGGTTTACAGGCTAGAACTGCTCGAGTGGAAGTTGTTGCATGATGCTCGAGATGACCATAACCAGGCCAGTGCCCAGCTGCATCACGGTTTACATCAGGGTGCACAACAGAGTCTACACCAGGGTGCGTGTGCCTGCTCTTGTATAACGTGCGCCTACCCTAAACCCTAAACCGCAGAGGAGGCAGCGGAGCTTCAGGCCGCGGAAGACGCACGCATGGAGTTGGAGGCGGCAGCTGGTGGGCCGGGGTTGGCCGCAGACATGAACGGCGCCCCGGTGCCGGCAGGCAAGAAGGGCGGTGAGCAGGCCAGCGCCACGGACGCACCAGCACCTGGTCCAGGGGGTGCACAGAGGGAGCTGGGGAGCAGCATCTCCATGGTGGCTCGCTACTCAGACGACGGGACTCAGAAGCCACCAAAGGCTGCAGGTGCAGAGGCCGCAGGCGTGAATGGGCTGGATGACACCGCGCTGCTTTCGGGCCACTTGCACAGCCACCCCAAAGATGGCACGGCAGGGTATGGTGGGGACGTGGGTAAGCTGCGTGCAGAAGGCCAGGCTGAAGCAGGTGGGGTTGAGGAGAGGGAGGGGCAGGTGGAGACAGTATGGCAGCGGCTGCGCGCCAGCTGCCTGTGGCTCGCAGACCACCCCCACTTCCAGGTGTGTGCTGCGTTGCGTGCGCGGCCATGCACTGTTGGTTCAGTTCCTCTTCAGTTGCTGCACTGTTCCGCTTCGCTGCTCCTTCAAGATGCGTGGTGTGTGCAGTGTGATGTGTGTGGTGCCTTGGGGTCAGGGGGCACCTGCTCCTGACCTCCCCTGCTACAGCTGTGCCCCCTCACCCCTTGCTCCCCTCACTCTTCGACCATGATCCGCCTCAACCTGCATGCACCTGCATGTGCGTGTGCCCACTTGCGTGCAGCAATTCACGATGCTCGTGATCGTGGCGAACGCCATTGTGATGGCCCTTACCTGGTACCCCTTTGACCCAGCCCGCGACAACGCAACTCAGATCATCAACTACGTCTTTACCGTCTACTTTGTGTTTGAGATGGCGATCAAGCTGACCGGCATGGGCATCAATGCGTACACAGCAGATGGCATGAATATCTTCGATGCGCTGGTTACGGTGCGTACTAGGGTTCTAGGGTTCCGAGTTTTGGGTCCAAACCCTGAACTCTGAATGGCCTGGTGGGTTTGTGCGCTTGCTACCAGCTCCTTGCACCACTGCTGGCATGCTGCAGCATCAGGCTGTCCACAAGGCTCATGACTTGCATGCAGGCAGTTTGAGAGCGAGCATATGCTGTTTCGCCCAGCATTCGCAGGCAGCAGGGCGGTTGCTGCCTCATGCCGTGCGGTTCAAGCCATGTTGTTCATGCTGCGTTGTCGATATCGTGATCGCACGGTGTTGTTGTTGGCGTGCGTCGACCGCAGGTGGCGTCGCTGGTGGAAATGATCCTCGACCTGTCACCCGCTCAGTCGGGGCTGGGCTCCACGCTGTCCGTCCTGCGCGCGTTCCGGCTGCTGCGCCTCTTCCGCCTCGCCCGCCGCTGGCGCAACTTGCAGCGCATCATTTCCACGCTCATGCGCTCAGTGTCTTCAGTCGGCTACCTGACTGTCCTGCTGCTCCTCTTCATGTTCATCTGCGCGCTGCTGGGCATGCAGCTCTTCGGCTACAAGTTCGCGGACTGCCCCGTGGACGGCAGCGAGTTGCTGTGCCCCCCGGGCCTCGACCTGCAGGAGTGCCCCTCACACTTTGACTGCTACGTCCCATGCGACGCGTCCCAGAACGCGACGTGGTTCGAAGTAGACGGCTCGCCGTATGGGGGGCAGGCGTACTGCGAGGAGTTCCCGCGGTACAGCAGTACGGCTGCATGGGAGGAGGCGGCAGCAAACGGCACGTTTGAGTACTGGGCGCAGGTGGGGGACCCGGACCTCATCCGCGGCAACTTTGACACCTTTTGGATGGCGTTCATCACCGTGTTCCAGGTGGGAGGCTGGGCCCTGCCACGCCCAGCACCCAGCAGCGGCATGCTGCAGCAGCACATCAGCAGCAGCACAGGATTAGCGTCCACTTGGGGCCGGGTGTGCATGCATGTGTTGCTTGTGGTTTGGGCAGGGGGTAGGAAGCACAACCTGCGAGCCAGGGTGGGCCTGACCCATGAGCTATGTGCCCGTTTAGGGTTCAGGGTTTAGGGTTTAGGGTCTCGGCTCCACACCCCGCCCCAATGGCTCTGCTGTGGCTGTCATGCGGTGTGGCTCCACAGGTGCTGACGTTTGACAACTGGGCGGATGTGATGCACGCGGCCATGGATAAGGTGTCTCCATGGAGCGCCCTCTACTTTGTGGCCGTGATCGTGATCGGCAACTACATGATTCTCAACCTGTTCTTGGCCATCCTGCTGGATAACTTCAGCCTGGTGCGTGGGGTGGGAGGGCCGCGGCGGCTGCGTGTGACTTGCACCTTAAATGGCCATACTCGCTCGCATGCGAGCAGCACTAATTTTGGAACCAACGGCGTCTGCCAGCTGCTGTCAGGCTGTTCCTGGCCTCGGATGTGTTCTTACACGGCTGGTGGGTCACATGGCATGCTTGTGGTGGGTCAAACCTTGTGCTTGTTGTCGCGTGGGGCCCCCTGCAGGTGAGCGAGGAGCTGGGCGTGAGCCAGGCAGGGTCCAAGGACAGCGGTGACGGGTCCGAACGCACCAGCGTGCTGACTGCGGTCACAGCCTCACGGGCCCCCAGCACCATGTCACACTTTGGGGACCATGACCTGCTGAGTGAGGATGTGGAGCCCGTGAGGAGTGGCCCCAGTGGTGCCATTGTGCCCTCTGGGGCGTCTCTCGCGGCCCGCCCGACAAGCCATCAAGTGGTGGGCTTCCGGGCGCAGGAGCGCTCTGCTGCTGGGCAGGCCCCTGGGGTGGACGAGGGGCGGGGCAGTGCGGGCGGCCGGGGCCGAGCGAGTGGCATGAGCATCGGCCTTGGGGGCCTGGCAGCAGTCATCGCGGCCACCAAGCGGGCACAGGAGAGGGTGTGGAAGCGCGACGGGGCCAAGAAGCCGACCGCGAAGGACATGCACCTCAAAAAGGTGTCCACCTTCACCAACTCGTTCTGGATCCCCGCCTCGGCGCACTCCCAGCTGCTTCGCAACATGAACATGCTGGGCGCAAAGGTGGAGGAGGGGGAGAATGAGGGGCAGGAGGAGGAGGAGGAGGGGGGCGCGTCCAGCCCGCGCCCTGCGCAGGGCCCATCCCCCTTGTCCTCCCCTGGCCCTGGCCTGCGCAGCAACAAAGTGGCCCCAAACCCCGACATGCAGCAGAGCGGGCCGTTCTTCATCCCACCTGAGATGCTGTTGGTGCCAGGGCCAGGGCAGGAGCCGGTTCGCACGCAAGCACAGAGCAGGGGGCCCAAGGAGGTCGCTCAGCTCCCATCCCTCAGCCCCAGGCAGTCTGGTGCTGGGCTGCAACTAGCAGAGCCGGCAGCACCAGTCGCGGGGGTGCCTGCGCCGGCACACCACACACCGCACGTCAAGGGGAACCAAGTGGCGCCTGAGCCATCTGCGCCATACCCAGCAGCAGCAAGGGCGTCGCCGGAGCCTGATCTGGCACGTAGGGGCAGTGAGCTGCCTCCTCTGGGGCGGGAGAGCAATGCCGGGGGCGTGCCGTTGCCGCCGATGCCCCCCCTGGGGAGCATTTCCACGCGGGAGCGGCATAATAGCTCCCCACTGGGTGCTGCCACAACAACTGCCTCAGCACCAGCGCCTGCCGCTGGGCTGCGCAGCATTGGGGGACGGGCCGTGGCAGAGGCACGCGAGGATGGAGGCAGCAAGGAGTCCTCCACGCATGGGGGCTTGCGTGCACCACTCCTGTCCAGCACCGGCCCCAATGGTAGCCGCAGTGACGGACTCAACAGCCAGGAGGTTGGCATGCACGCCCCCCCATCCCCGGCACTGATGCCCAAGCCAGCGCTCAAGGCGGCCCAACGCGTCAGCATCAACGATTCTTTTGGGGAGGAGGGCGCGGAGGGGGCAAGCTACGCGCGCGAGTCTGCGCGGGGCGGGGCGGGTAAGCGCGGCGTCAGTTTCACCACCGCGCAACACCACATCAGCACCCTGGACGCGATCACCGAGGCCCGGCCCTTGCGCATGCGCAAAGGCAGCGTGACGGACAACGGGGCAGTGATCGAGACATCGGCGGGCGGGTTCAAGAGCCGGGGCTCCACCACTACTGGTGCTGCACCGGGTGGGGCCGGTGGCGCGACCCCATTGTGGGTCACCGCTCAGCAGCAAGCGTTGGGGAAGGCCCTGAGTGCCGGTGGGGCACTGCCAAACTATGTGACCCCCAGTGGCCTGAGCTACAGCGCTCCGCCGCCTACCATTACGCCAGCTATCGGTGCGGCGGGCCCCATGCCTGGCGTGGGTGGCCATGGGCACCCGCATGCGCGCGTCCACAACCGCCGCTCCTCCTTCCACGTGTCCAACTTGCTCCGGGGCCGGTCCCTGTTCATCTTCTCCCCCAAGTCGGACATCCGGTGCTTTGCGGCGCGCATCGTGCTGCACCGCTGGTTCGACCAAACGATGCTGTGCCTCATCCTCGCCTCCAGGTGGGACCAGAGCACTGCTTTGCTTTGAGTGGACACGCTACGAAATGTGAAAAATATGAAAGAATAAAGCCTGCGTTGTGAAAGAGTTGCTTGTTGTGAGCCGACCTGGGTAGCAAAACGTGTGCCTGCTGCACCTCTGCCTGCAGTGTCATCCTGTGCCTGGATGACCCCTCCCTGGACCCTGAGTCCAACCTGCGCAAGGCACTCAATGTGTTTGACATCTTCTTCACCACTGCATTCGGTGTCGAGGTGCGCCTGCAGCATGACGCATGGGATACACAAGCCACAGCTGCCTGTCGGTCGGCTCCGCGCAAATGCCCCTGACCCGCCTGTCCCCTCCATGCAGTGCCTGCATGTCATGTCATGTCATGTCGTGTCATGTCATGTCATGTCCCATGTCGCCGCTCATGTGTCCATTGCACACCCTGCCTGCCTGTCATGCCCTGTGGCAGCCCATCAGTCATGTCGCATGTTCATTGCACGCCCACACAGGCGTTGCTGAAGATCATCATGACTGGCCTGGTGTTCAACGGCCACGGGTCCTACCTGCGCTCCCCATGGAACTGCCTGGACGCGTTTGTGGTCCTCATTGGTGCGTACACACGTACATACATGCGTTTGTGGTCGTCATTGGCGCGTTTGCAGCTGGTGCATGCATGTGCACAGAAGGTGCTCATGGACGGCACCAAACCACAGGGTCGAGCTGTGGTCGCCGTGTTGGTGGATGGCTTGCACCTGGCTTGTTGTGGGCATGCACATGGCACCCACAGCTTTTGTTCGCTCACATGCACAGCCTTCATGATGTATGGCATTCTCAGGGCCGCGGCGGCATGATCCCCGGGGAATTACTGCCCTGCACCCTGTCTCTCCTGCGTTTCCAGGAGTGGTGGTGCTGATCGTGGAGGCCGCCGCGGCGAGCCAGCGCCAGAACCTAGTGTGGCTCCGGGCGCTGCGCGCGCTGAGAGCGCTTCGGCCGCTGCGTGCTGCGTCGCGTGCAGAGGGCATCAAAACCGTGGTCACTGCGTTGTTCAAGGCCATCCCTGCGCTGGGGAACGTGGTGCTTGTGGCGTCCCTCTTCTACTTCATCTTTGCGATCTTGGTGAGTTCCCAGGAAGAGATGCGTTGCTATGACAGATGCTGCTATGGCTGCACATGTTGCTATGAGATGTGGTGCACTGCTGCCACATCCAGGTTTGTATGATAGTGTGGGTGTGTGACCTGACATCTGTAGTACTGTGCACATGTTGGGCATGTGTGGCTCCTGTGTCTTTCTTGTGTGTGGATCTCATGTGGTTTGATGCGCCAATGCCAGGCTCGCTCATCATGTGCTCCACTGTCGTTGCTGGCTGATCACCGCACGCAGTCCATCAATCTGCTGGCTGGCAAGATGGGCGCGTGCTTCTCAAGCGATGACAGCGGGTACACGCAGCTGGACTCTTCTTACCTCATGCCAGGCGGTGACCTGATCAACCGCACGTGGTGCATCGGCCCAGGCGCGGAGGTGTGTGCATGTCTGAACCCCATACCCTTTTGCACACACACAAGCTTTGATGCTGCCGCGTGTGAAGAGGCTGTGCGTTGCGGTGGGGCGGGTACCATCTGGTGCCCTGCGTGCTGCATCAAGCTGAACCCTGAGCAACCTTCCGCACGGCTGGAGGCCTGAAGATAGCCTGGGAGCTTGACATGGCTAACATAGTCAGGTCGTGCAGCAGCCAGTGGCACAGCCCTTGGGCAGAGCCTTGGGTAGGAGAGGGCACCACACTAATTCTAAACCCCCGGCTTCTGTCCTCCTCAGAGCTCTGCCTACCCCGTGAGCTGATCTTAACCCTTGAGCTAATTGTGCCCCACAAACTCTGCGCACAGGGCATCTCGATCACCTCATCGGAGTACCACTCTCAACTGAACGTGAGCGTGCCCCCCTGGAATGTGACCACCGAATGGCGGCAGCCTTATACGCGGTTTGACAACGTGCTCGTTGCGATCTGGACGTTGTTTCAGGTGTGGCGGATGGTGGCGTGTTGAGCCGTACCCATTTGCATTGTCAGTCGCCTGTTGCTGCACATGCAACATACTTGCAGCGTCGCATGGATGCTAGTGCCAGTGGGGTGCATGGTGGGATGAGCCTGTACCGTGTTGGGTGGTGATACACACCCCTGCTTATGTGGCCTACCTTTGTGAAGCTCACTGCACTGCATGGCTCCTATGGGTTGCACATAAGCAGGATGCCAATGCAATGTGACTGAGCATGTGTCAAGTATGCCATCTACACCCTCACTCCAACCACCTCCGCTACCGCGCCCAACTCCCTTTCACCACCCTTGCGCATCACAGATGGCCACGTTGGAGAAGTGGAGTGAGGTGATGTACGACGCGTGCGATGCAACGGGCGTTGACACGCAGCCATCACGCGACGCCAACGTGTCTGTCGCCCTCTTCTTCATCATCTTCATCGTGGTTGGCGCGTTCTTCATCCTGAACCTGGTTGTTGGTGAGCGGCTCATGGCTGTGATCAGCCGCAGGATGCTGTGCTTTCTGGGGGGGCCCTGTGGTGCACAGCACGACGGGCATGCGCAGCACAGCACGACGGGCATGCAACACACAACGCAGGCGAACACATATTTTGAGGGGTGCTCAACAACGCACAGAAGGACAGCACACGAGTGTCCAAAGCCTGGATCTCTTGAACCCTTGAACCTCTGCCTGCGCCACCAGGTGTGTCCATCGACAAGTTTAACGCGATCAAGGCGGAAACAGGCGGTATCTCCGCCCTGCTCACACCTGCTCAAGAGCAGTGGGTACGCATCCAGAAGATCATGGCCACGACGCAGCTCAAGACGCGCTTCAAGCCGCCGGCATCGCGCATCCGCCTCCTGGTGCGGCTGGCTATGTGTGTGTTGGGGGTCTGTGAGAAAGAAGCCCTGGTGGTGTTGTGGGGCGGTTCTGTTGCCCCATGCTGCCAGGGAGCGGCCCAGGAAAATGGTGGCCGTGTGGAAGGTGCCTGCATGAAATGGTCACTTGCGCGCTGCGTGTGATAGCATGCCACAAGCCACAAGCTGCAGTTGGCGTGCCGGTGATGCTGGTGCTGTGGGTGCCCAGGAGGGAGGCAGGGGCACAGCAGCAGGCCCTGCTTTGAGCGAGCGGCTTCTTCTGAGGCTGGCCTTTACCCCTTGTGTTGCATTGGTTCGCTGCTGCCTGCCTGCAGTTCTACCGGCTAACCATGTCGCAGGCGTGGGACTGGGGCATGATGTTCATCATCCTGGCCAACATCCTCTTCATGTTCTTGTATCATGATGGCCAGGTGCGGCTGCCGGCTTGTGTCTGTTATGGCCTGGGAGCTCGTGCCTGTAAGGCTTTTGCGTTCAGCTCGGTGCTGTGACTCTGCAAGTGTGCTGCTGCCCTGCTGCCGGTGCAATGTCACAAGCTTGTTGACGAATAAGGCGCACTGTGCATGGCATGTGCATGGCATGGCATGTGCATGGCACATTTGTACTCGCTGCGGGCCGAGCTGGCCTCAGATGCATGCGCCTTGCTCATGTGCGTAAGCATGGCACGTTCTTGTTGTCGCCTGCAGAGTGTTCAGTGGACTAACATGCTGAGCGCCGCAAACGCCGCATTCACCGGCATCTTCACGGTGGAAGTGGTGTTCAAGTGGATCGCGGTGCGCACTTGGTCGTGCATGCTTGTGCACCCGCGTGCATAAATCAGTGGGCTGTGTACCCTTGTTGCTGCTCGCACTGATTGTGCTGTTTGTGGCAGAGCCTGCACTGCACTCATGATGCCCCTGTGCCTCTTGTGACTCCTGTGGCATTCCTGGCCATTCCATTCTGTGCACAATTTGAGTTCTGGAAGAGTATCACTCTCATACCGCGTGGTACCATGCTGCGTTTCATGCATTCCAGATCGGCGTCCGCCCGTACTTCACGGATGGCTGGAACCGCTTCGACTTCTTCGTCGTGTGCCTGTCCATCCCGGGGGTCGTCATCGACTACGCAACCACCGCGGACCTCAAGTGGCTGCCCCTCATCCGTGTGCTGCGTGTGACGCGCGTGTTCCGGCTCATCCCACACGCCAAGGGGCTGCGCACGATGATGCAGACGCTCGTGTGGTCGCTGCCTGCGCTGTTCAATGTGGGCTCGGTGCTCTTCCTCTTCATGTTCATCTACGCAGTGGTGCGTGCGTAAACACATGAGCACGCCTCCTCCAGTGAACACACCATCACATGAAACCCTGAACCCTAAACCGGAAGGTGGTGCGTGCGCACATGCGGCCGCGCCTGCATGGCTGTTCCACTTTTCGGCCGCGCGTGTCTTAAACCCTGAAACCCTGAACCCTAAACCGGCAGCACGTTGGGCCTGCTGCAATGCTTATGACGTCAGCGACAGCCAACCTTGGCTCTTGTGCCAGCCAGCCCATGCGGCCATTTCATTGTACCAGAGCGCTGAGCAGCTCTCAGAACCATGTGTTTGCTGATTACCATATGCTGAGCACGGTAGGCTGAGTACGTCACGGTATCGCTGTTCCCCGCGCGCAGATCGGCATGAACCTGTGGGGCAACGTGGTGTACGGCGAGGAGCTGTCCCGCCACGCCAACTTCTCCAACTTCCCCATGTCCATGCTGCTCCTGTTCCGCATGATGACCGGCGAGAACTGGGACGGCGTGATGACCGACTGCATGAACCAAGTGAGTGTTGTGGGGGCGCTGCAGCTGTGCTGTGGCGTGCGGCGGGGGCATGCAGTGGCTGGGGGGGCGGCCGGTGCTAGCAGCAGCTGGTATGACGCGCGGTGCAATACTTCCGGCAGGGTTGCCACACGTGCCAGTTCTTTTGCTGCGAGCCGGATTTGCAAGCCACAGGAGCCTCTGTCATCCAGGCTTTGACGCCTCTGGTATCTACCGCTGTGTTGCTCAGCATGTCATGCGGAGGGATGTCGGGATGTGGGCTGACCGCCATTGCGCCCTGCTGCTTGATCATTGTCGCAGGAGTCATGCCTGCTGATCACAAGTAATGTGACGTTGCCGGATGGTGACGAGCTCACGGAAGGCACCTACATCGACCTGCACGACCCGCGCAAGGTCAGCTGACGTGGCTTTTGGTTGGTTGGTTGGTTGGTTGGTTGGTTGGTTGGTTGTGATGGCGTATGGACTCACCTGCTAACTGCCCGCCTGGATGATGAGCCCTGTGCCCGTTCCTCTGCTGCGCTGCCTGCTCTGCTGCTAATACTGATGATGTACCGCCGGCATGGACGTACTGCTGCCGAGTACCTGTACTGCCCGTACTGCTGTCAACCGTGTACTGCCTGTACTGTTGTACCGCAGGGGTCGATCCCGGAGGACGCGATAGACAACCAGTGCTCTGTCCTGCCCGTCCTGGCCGTGCTGTACTTCTGCTCCTACATCGTGCTGGTCGCGCTGCTGCTGCTGCAGCTGGTCATTGGTATCATCCTGGACAACATCCAGACGAGCGCAGCGGAAGAAGAGCTGGTGATCGGGCAGGGCCACATCGAGCAGTTCATCAAGAGCTGGGAGGACCTGGACCCGTACGCCACGTCCTACATCGACACCATCCACCTCACCACCCTGCTGCTGGGGGTGGACCCCCCGCTGGGAGTGCGTGGGGGGCCCAACGCACGCATCAAGATCCAGGAGGTCGTGATGGAGACCGAGATCCCCAACCGCAACAACCGGCTGCACTTTTTGGAGGTGCTGCACGCGCTGGCGGGGCGCGTGGCGGGTGCTGAGCTGCCCCCCCAGGAGGAGTACACCATCCACAACCGCCTCATCGCGCGCCTGCCCAAGGTGGGGCTGCCTGCCTGCTGGTGGTTTTGTTGTGTGCTTCTATCCGCGCTACAGGCCACAGCCAGGTGCAGGCCAGCCCAGGGTGGCTGGTCATGTGCAGCTCCGGATGCAGCACCCTCCTGTGTGCGGCGGGTGCAGTGCACCTCATTTGGCAGAATGATGAGCAGTGGCGATTGCACCTGCTCGCTGCTGCTGGGGCTTGCCACAGGGCACGCACCCCCGTGCAGCCTTTTCAGTGCCATATGATATGAACAAGATGCCATGATATGAACAAGATGCCATGGGGCCACGAGCACCAATTGAGGACGCGCGCCTGACGTGTGCACCGTACTGCTGTGTACTGCCCACAGGAGTCGGAGCTGCCGAAGTACAGCGCGGCGCACTTTTACGCGGCGATGTACGTGCAGGGCGCGGTGCGCGGCTTCATGGCGCGCCACCGGCTGCAGCCCCTGTGGGATGAGCAGATGCAGGCGCTGGCCTCGGGGGTGCTGCCCCCAGGGATGGCTGAGGCGCTAGGCCCTGACGGTGAGGGCGGTGCCCCCGGGGCCAAGACCCTGAAACAGGCGCTGTCGCGCGAGCAGCGGCGGATGCTGGTGGACCAATTGCGCACCACGATTGCGCAGCGGGTGCTCAACCGGCTGGACACGTGGAAGGTGACGGCAGAGCAGGAGGCGGCACAGCGGGAGGCGGAGGAGGCCGCCGACCGCAAGGGGGACGCTGCGGCGGGGGGCGAGGGCGCCGGGGGCGAC
>QAXD01000081.1:99925-115551 GCA_004335575.1 Haematococcus sp. NG2
GATGTTCTCCCCGAGACCCTCCGACCCCAGGTCGTTCTATACGGCAGTTTACGGTAGTACTAGTTGTACAACTAGCAGCATCGGCAATTACCTGTAATACAGCTAGTACTTCGCCCTGAGTCCCTGACCCACCTGCCGTGGCACTCAGGCACCAGCCGGTTGCACTTGGCTAAGATCCAGGCAGCATCAACCACATCCTTGGGATTGCATGCACGACACCCCCCTGCAACCAAAATGCACAGTTGCACACAAAGATCTTCATGCTGTTCGTCTCCGTTCCCGCCAGTGCTTGATGCCGACAGCTGACCCAATACAGGATAGATCACGGCATCGACAGGTTCCAGCATTGACATGGCATTAGCATGAGCGGCTGGAACGCCCATGGCCATCCTTTCCCTTCATTATGAGGTGCACCCACTGCATCCTTATTACGGTGACAACACAGCGTTTCGCAGATGTTTCTGCATGCCGGAGCCTGACAGTCATCAGTCAAAACACCATCTCTACAGGTCCAAGCCAGGTCCAAGCCTAAATACATCCTTTGTTTCCTGATATCCCTTGAATAGCAGGCACCCCGTGCGCACAGCCACCACTCACCAGCAGTCCAGCTCATGCACGTCCCATATGAGAAGCCGCCTGCATGCAGCAGCATGCGCTGAGTTGGTGCAAGCACATCATGCACAGCGCTCTTCAGTCTCAGCACCAGCCACACACCAGCTGTAGGCTGGATGTGGCCTTGCTCTTCACTAAGACAATCCCAGTATGCATCTGGGCAATCAGCCACAGAGTTCAGCTCGTGCCCTGGCTGGGCATGGCTTGTGTACAGGAGTACCGTCAGCAGAAAGGCTGAGCAGGAAGGCAAATTCAGCTGGATAGTATGCATCAGCAGAGTTTATAAGCTGTACCAATGGGTGTGTGCACTGGTGAAGTGTCCTCACTGATCACTGCCTTCAAGGGTTTTTGCTGGGCAGGCTTGGCACGTCCTCAGATCCTCTCCTTGCCGCTGTAGCTTTAGGGGGCAAGGGTGGCAGGATGTCAAGCAGCGAAGCGTATCATGCCATTGTGAAGGCACTCCCGCACAGGTTGCGGGTAATGCGGATGTATCGCTATGGTCTGCGCGAGTTGCTGAACTGGAGCGCAAACAGGCATGAATGGTACCCACGGGCCACTGCTCTGCGCGCGGAGTTTGAGGCAAACAAGGGCCTGGTAAGCGTCGTTGCAAAGTCAGTGTTTGTGCAAAAGGCAACCTGTGCAGATGCAAACACCTGGCACTTCATCGTCCCCTGCAGACGGACCGTGGACAGATTAACAGTGCAGTAGAGCTTGGGGAGGACCTGATTTCACGATTCAGGCACTGGGAGCCCGTGCTGCGTGAGTGCTGACCCATGACGAACCATGGGCTGTATAAATGCGCGACATCAGGTTCAGGGAGGGGTCGGTTCACTACAACTGGACGAGTTCTGCGCGGGGGGGCACTGTGTGCGCGTTGCTGCTTCCTTCCCCTGAGTAATACTGGAACTGACACGAGGCCATTGCTGACCTGTGCACACCATGCAGGTCCGGAGGTGCCAGGTGGCACAGCCTACTCCATCAACCCCGAGCACCCACGCAACGTGAGTGCATGCATTGCATGTATCATGCATGCATGGATACATGCCATGCACCGTGCCGCACACAGATTGCACACACTCCGCCGACATGCCTGGAGAACAGCAAGTGCGCAGCAGGGCTGCAGCGTGGGCTTCTCACACCTCACAGTGGCTGGAGCCACCGGGATCCATCAACAGTGGATTCAGCCATCAGCAGGGGAGCGAGTCATCAGCAGTGATGGACCATGTCAGTCCTAACATCTGCAGCTGGTGCTCCTGGAGCAAACACGGATGGGGCTGTCACAGCAAGGATGGGCTGTCACAGCACAGATGGGGCTGTCACAGTATGGATGCCTGCACACAGCCCTCCAACAGCAGCTTCACTTCACCAGCACGTTCCCCTCGCAGTGCTGAATCCAGCTGGATTCAGCTGAAACACAGAGAATCCAGCTGAACCCAGTCAGTGCAGCCAGCAGCATCACCAGGTGCACTGAATGTGTGCGTTCACACCACATCATCAGCCCGCAACTAGGTGATGCTGAACTGATCATGAACGGCGTTGGCCAGGGGCACCCTCCACAGACAGACATATGCACAGAGCCAAGGACAGGACACACTACACCGTCGCACAGCGCACGCAGCACATGCCGCAGCACGCGCGCAGCTGCCTTCAGTGGTGCAGGGTGCGCAGACACAAACACACCACTCGGTCGCGAGGCCAGCAGGCGCAAGGCTACATCACTGAGCCAGTCAGTGACAGAGCACTGTACCTATGCAGCTCTGCTGCACCCTACTGCCCCCCCTTGCATGTGCTGCATTGCATGCGCGGCACTGCATGTGCTGCACTGCATGCGCGGCACTGCATGTGTTGCACTGCATGCGCGCGTGGCGCTAGGCCCTGCAGCAGCCCGTGGGCCTCAGTACCTGCACATTCGCTCGGCTTGGCTTGTGGCAGGGTCTCCAGATTGCCCAGATCCTGGGAGCCACCACCCAGTCCCTAGTCCTGGCCTGCTCCTGTGTTGAGAGCCCTCCACAACCTCCAGTGCTCACCCATACTGAGTTGCACGCGGTGTATGGTGCCACCGCAGATGCGGGTGCTGGTCAACTGGGACATGCTGGACCCCGCCAAGCGTGGCGACTGGTGCGTGGGTGCTGAGCTGAGGGCAGGGCGGGGCTGCATGCATGTGGGGATGGAAGTTGCATGTTGGGATGGAAGCTGCACGTGGGGATGGAAGGTGTATGTGGGGATGGAAGGTGCATGTGTGGGGTGGAAGCTGCATGTGGGGATGGAAGGTGCATGTGGGGCGTGGTGTGGGGTGGCTGCGTGCCGCTCCTGAGGACGTGGCTGGGGTTGGGACTGGCAATGGGGGTCCTTGGGATCCTTGGGCCGTGAGTGCAAGGCTTGGTGGGGCTTAGGGTCTTAGGGGGGTTTTAGGGTTTAGGGTTTTAGGGTTTAGGGTTTTAGGGTTTAGGGTTTAGGGTTAGGGCACGCCCAGGTTGGGGCGGGGCGCGGGCGTCAACCGCTGCGCGTGTGCATGCACGCGCCACGGCAAACGAGACCCCCAACCCTTCCACGTGCACCTCCTGTGCTGCCGCAGGATGTAAGGCGTTGCTGGTTCTGGGCGCGGCCTCAGGAGCAGGATGCAGCCTGGAAGGGGTGTCCTCCAGCTACAACCTCACTGTGGTGCTCGTGGCTCACTCCTCCCGCGTGGAAGCAAGCCATAGACAGGGTGCTGCACCTCCAAGCCTCCTGTATGGGGCCGCGACAGCTTGTCATCGTGTGTGTTGATTGACACTGCAAGGGTCACAGGCTCTGGAATCAATTGTCATGTATCAGTATATGCTATGCTCTTCCAAGAGCTCTAGATGTAAGCAGGGAGGCCAGCTACTGGCAGCGTGTGACCTGATCTGAGCCTCTGGTGTGTACAATGCTGCAAGCTAGATATACCGACCGTGGTGTTTCTGCTTGGCTGGCTGAGCTTTGTGCTGGATAGTCACGGTCAAATGATACACCAACGGCTTGTAACACATCGTTAGTTCACTGCGTGCCAGTTGTTCTGTCGCCAAAAAGATTCCCCTTGCACACATCTTACAAGCTTATACCTGCCCTGCAGGCGGTTGCTCTCTTTCACTCACTCCATGCTCTCAGCAAAGACACTCCTCTCTGCTCTCAGCAAAGCTCCGCTCATTGGTCATTTCATGGCCTCTCTTCTGAACGTCAGCATCACAACTACACACCCTTCAAGGTTGTGAAATGCTTAAACAACAGTCATCAGGCCCCACATGTACAATATAACTGCCACAACATAGCAACCCCTCCAGTCTGCTGTTCTCCTTCAATGAAGCCAGTTGCAAACAGCGTGATCTACACTCACAAGAGACTCTCTCCATGAATATTTCCAACCATCGCTCAACAGGCACCACTCAACAAGCACTCAGATCAGCATAGAACTCCAGTACTTCATGTGCAGTGCACTGCCCCGTTACGGACCTCTCACACTCTTCACTCACAACATGACACCAAACAACAGTCCAAACACAAAGTGCCAGAAACACCCGATCGCTCACAGCCCACTGCTGGTCTTCTCAAGAGATCTGCACAAGCGTTGAAAGCATACCCCAAGTACAATCTGATTGCTCGCCATCCTGCACTGCTGATGCCTCGCGTGCTGTTGGGGTAAGACCCGGGCCCATCCTTAAGTGCTGACAGGCTGACCACTGCCACAGATGCACAGAGCTCAAGCTGCTTGCAGTGGCCAGCAGCTGGTGCAGCGGTTTAACTGTAGCTCCCAGCATCTGCTGCCTTGGACTCATGCATGGCGTGGTGCAACACACCCACCCTTCCAGCATCTAGAAGGTCTAGAAGGTGACGCGCATCGACCAAGCCAGCACTGGACCATTGGATGGTTGATTGGTGGTGATGACCAAGCCATCTTGTTTCCATCAGATGGTTGGTTGGTTGCTGGGGTGTCCACCCATGCATCAGCCCATCAGCACCCAGGTGAGGCCCCACACCATTCAGAAGCCCGAGTCTGCGCCCAGCAGACCGGACAGCTTGGCATAGGAGATCAGCTGGCCAATGATGCCCTGCATGGAAAGGAGCACACAGATTTGAGGTTTGATTTTTGTCACCTCAGGGCTGCATGCCTGCATCCATTTGCCACTGCCATGTCCGCTCTTAGGACACAGCTTGCATGCGAGTAGCGCCCCTGGCGCCAACCCTACCACCGCCCATTGCTTCTTGTCCAGTGAAGGCAGAACAGTGGACGCAGTGTTATTATTATTGTTATCATTGTTATGCAGTACAGTACCCACCTGCCCAGTTGCCGCCTCGACCAGGACAGCCGCCAGGAAGCCGAGCATGGCCCACCGGCCATTAGCCAGCTCCACATCCAATGCATACCTGCAGGATGCGCAGCATTAAGCATCAGTCAGTCCGTCAGTCGGTTCGTTGTTGCACATTCAGCCTGCCAGTCTGCCACCCGGGGCAGTGTGGCAGGTGAAGAACCAGTGCCATGCCTCTTTGGGCTCTCTGGCAAGGTTGGTTGCCCATTACTGCACACATCCCACACCTCTTGCTTCACTGTTCGGCCTATGCATCCGACATTCTGAACCACCATCATCATAATATCACTGTCATAATAACATGTTGTTTCTCTGATGGTGCTTCTCCGATGGTGCTTCTCTGATGGTGTTTCACTGATGTTTAAACAACATCCCCATGCAGGAATCCCAGCCAGTGCACCCCCTCGCCTCACACCAGCCACTCACTTCATCTCGGAGTCCCCGCTGAAGAGGGCCTCGGCCGCCAGGGCCGCCTGTGCAGCCGCACGCCGCTGTGCCACCTCCACTGACTCTGCTGACTCAGGCACAGCAGGCAGCTCCCCTGCTGCCCGCGCCTCCTCCGCCTTCATGGCACTGCGTGTGGGTGGCAGCAGGGTGCGTGCAGCTCGGTGCAGCTCATGCAGCATGAGTGCGGCATGCATGCAGGCCATACACGCATGTGGATCTGGTGGTTTACGAACAGGTTGGCCACATACAGTCACATGAATGACAGCCACAGAAGCCAGTGGGGGATGGCACTGCAAGGATCTACATCCGACCAAAACTGTGGGGCCGCTGGAGCGTTCCTCAAGGCCCAGCCTTACATGCATGATTTATTGTTTGCCCGCGCGTGCATGATTCCCCATCCAACCCCCACGCTGGCTGGCCTCTCAGGTAAGCACAAAATAGGGGTGCAAGAACTGGCAAGTACGGAAGCTGGTGTGAAAAAACGCTGGGTCTCCGGCATGCAGAAACATCTGTGAAGAGAAATCAACAAGGATGCCCCAAGTAGCGGCGAGTCAAACGCTGCATTGTTATCATTTTTAGGGTCCCACTTACTTGGCCGCTGCTGATGCCTCCACCACCTCATTCGTGGACAGGAACGCATCTACAGGGCTGCCAGATGCCTTGGCAGCCTCAATGGCCGCCCAGTCGTTGCCAGGGGTGGTGAAGTCAGGGCGCCCCTTCATGGCAGCAGCAACAGCCTTGGCCTCCTTGTCGGTGTTCAGGGCCAGGAAGTGCTTGTAGCGCGCCATGTCCCTGCATGCCAGCCAGTGAAGGTTTCATCATCATCAGTACATGGTTTTGCGCGGTTAAACCCATGGTACTGTGCGGTGCAGTGCGGATTTGTTGCGGGTGTGCGTGCGCGAGTGCCACCCAATGTGCGTGCTCAGGGGCGTGCTGTGGTGTTTCGGAGCTGCGTATGTGCACCACGAGCACGCGCGGGCAAGCACAAGGAGCAGCATCTGATACAAGTAATGTGTATGGCAGGCTGTGTTGGCTGGCCTTAGTACAGCCAACAATAAGTGTGCAAAGTCCTCATGAATGCAGCACAGCCCCATAATAATAATAAGCCAATACTAAGAACACAGCCCCATGTAAGCCTCAAACGCACTTGGCGGTCATCTTCTTGCTGCGCAGCTTGGACAGGGTGTCCACCGTACCGTACAGCATGGCACCGCCAAACACAGCGCACAGCAGGGCCAGCACGGCATATGAGGGGGCACCATCCTGCATGAGGTGGATCTGGGCCAGGGTGCCCTGCGTGCGCATGGACAACGTCATCATATGTATGTTGTTTGTATGTGAACTGTTGTTATCTTTTGTTTATCATGCTCAGTTGCCATGCCAGAACAGCGTCGTTATTTGTTGAACTGTTTTTGTCAAACTGTTGTTGTCCCGTGTTTGCCATGCTCGATTGCCATGCCATATCAAGCGCAACAGATGGGCAAGTGAGGTGGTTGTGATGCGCTTGCACATGGCTACATGGTGGTTATAGGGAGGTCGTGTGGTCCACGTTGGGTGCGGTGCAACTTGTGTGAGTTTGTTGCATTGTGTGCATGGCCGCGTGCACCAGCACTTGTGCAGTTCGAAGTGCAGCTGGTGCTGATGGGCTTTCATTTGTTAAACTATTTGAGTGTGCAACAGAGCAAGGCATTGTTGTTCTGATGCAAGGCATTGTTATCATTGATGCAAGGCATTGTTATCATTATTATAATGCAAGGCGTTGTAATAATCAATGCAAGGCAACCACTCACGTCACCCGTCAGGAACTCTTCAGTCACAGATGTCACAAAGCCCATCATGGCCAGCCGGCCGCACCACACCTGCACATGTGCAGCACATCACATGAACACACATTTGGATCAGTGCATCTTCTCGCGCCGTGCAACCTTGCACACGTGGTGCAACCTTGCACACGTGGTGCAACCTTGCACACGTGGTGCACGTGGGGCAAATTTGCACCTGCTGATGCGCTGCATGCCATGTGGTGTGTGCACACTGCACTGCAGTGCACGGGAAGGGAGGGCGCAGTGCGGCAGTGTGGCAGTGGCACACGCATGTTCGGGGGGCCATGGAAAGGTGTGTGGTCTGCATGGGCTCACATGGGTGGTCCAAGGGACGTGCACACCAGACGCGCAGCTCAAGCACGCAGTTCAAACGCCGTGCAGGCAGCGCCCAGAAGATTGCTAAGCCTACCTCGCTGAATGGGCGGAAACCGAACAGGCCCTCGTCAGTGGGCAGGTTGATGGCCGCGGCAAAGGCCAACACCGCGTCCTGCGGCTTCTTGGGCTCGGGCTTGCGCTCCATCGCTCCAGCCTGGGCCTGAGCGCGTGGCACTACGGCCTTGGTACTGCGGGCAGGGCGAGAGGGGCCCTGGCGCGACGCAGTGCGGGGGAGGCGCGACATTGACAATGACATGTTTCTATGTGTCCTGATGTCTGGTCTTGTCTTTGTGGTTGGGCTATATGATACTGGGGAGGAGAGCGTTGAATGCAGAACGACAGCAACTGTAAGCGTCTGTGAAGCAGCGTTGACGGAAATTCATAGGCAGCCCTCATTCAAATGGCAGGTATGTGTGGTGGCAGTGTGGTCGCGAACATGTGGTAGTTGGCTTACATGCTGCTTGCTGCCTTCCCAGCAACAGAAAGCGCTCGTTCCCAGCCAACCATTGTCATTTTTCATTTACAGGCCTGTCAAGGAGTGCAAGCAGGCCCAGCTGTCTCCCCCCGCATCTGCGACTGCAGCAACTGTTGCTGCAGTTGCCCCCCCCACCAGCGCCCCTCATCGTGTCAAGCACCCTGTGCACAATGTGCGTGCCCAGCCACTGATGAAGCAGCTGGTAGTGCTGCCGGGAGCTTGCCCCGTAAAGCAAGCTGCACGATGCCCTAGACTGGCGTAAGCAGCGTGTAACATACATGCAGCCGCGCACCAGGTTCACATGCGCTGTGCTGTCCATTTGTGATGTGCACAACCCATCCCATACTCAAAACACAAGCTGCTGCACGGACACATAGGGGCCTGCGCGCTGCATGCACCCCCAGAGCGCCGTGCAGCACACATGTAGAAGCTCAGCCTTTCAGCCCACCCCCCACACGCCTGGATGAATCAGCTGGGCTGCCACGCCTCTCAAAGCCCTTGCCAGGAGAGCGACACTGGAACCATTGGCATCGTAACCTACCGCATGCACCGCTGGCAGGCGGCATGTGCTGAGCCATGCACATCACTGCCTGCCTGTTCAAGCCATACATTGTGTTTGCTCTTGGGGTGCAGATGGGCAGCAGGCACACTGCTGTGCAGCCCACAGGTGCGTTGCAATGCCCCAAACCCCACAACATGTGCTGTGCGTCTGGCAGCAGCTCACTGCCATGTTTGACACATGGCTGACCAGCCTGGCCCCCGAAAGCCCCTTTTCCACCCCGAAATGCCCCCCTCCTCCCTTCCCCTCCGAATTGATCTCAACCTGCAGCAGATGCTGCTGCCTCGGGCTTCAAGCCATGCAAGCCCATGCGGCGACTGTCAGGAGCTGTCAGATCGCAGGGGCCTCATCCCATGGCCACGCCCCGGCCGCAGGACCGCAGCAGCAGCAGCGTACAGCGCACGCTGTGTGCCTCCCTGCCTTACGATGACTTGTTGCCCGAGTTGGAGCGCGCAGTGCGCTTGCGGAAGTTGTCGTAGTTGGTGCCCTTGACCCACTCCGCGTGGTCCTCAGCAGACATGGCCTCCGTGCCTGCAAGCGCAGGGAAACACCGACCAGGAGCTCATGACCAGGTACGACATGATGGATGAAAACCTGACAATAGCTTTGAGGACAATAGCCTTGACACCATTTGCGTTGGGAGGCTGACGACCAGCCACCACCATTCTGGCGGACCATGCCGGTGCACAGGCCGCAGAGAGGATGTGCATGCACCCATGCTGTGACCAGCACACATCATGGTATGCGCACCGTTACTGCTGTTCAAGCTGTGCTGTGTTCATGCAGCACACATGCAAACGATGTCATGCAGAGAGCATGCACAAGCATGCCATCCGCCTGCTCCCCACCCACCGGCATTCGGGTTCCGCTTCTTGGCAGAACGCTTCTTCTGGGGCTTGAGCCACCCCAGGCTCACAACATATGAGTACGCCCAGTAGGCTGCAGCCATCATACAGCAGCAAGACCAAGCCCATGTTGCAAAGTGGCGATGCGAGGCATGGACCGTTGGGTTCCGTGCTTGCATGCCCGCAGTTCACTGGCGCAAGCAGCTTGGCGCACGCTTGCCAGTTAGCTGGCACAGCATGTGCATGCGCCCAGCACAGCGCTAACAGACGTGTTGGAGCATGGTTTCAGATGCATGGTGCATGCCCTGAAAGACTCCCGTGCATGACAGCACACATCATGTGTTCCATGATAGCAACGTGCCGAACCCACCAATGCCACCGATGGCAGCGCCAAACAGCGCGAACATGAAGAGCAGCTCCCAGTCGATCAGCTTCTTCACCTCGACGATCTCGATCGTCTGGTTGAAGAAAGTCGTGCTGTGCCAGTTGTTCTTGCTGTCGCTGTAAAACATGGTCAGGGCCACCACAAAGTCGCGGGGCTCCAGGCGGTGATCAGGGAAAAACTTGTACTCCAGGGACAGCTCCTCCCCAGGGCCCACAACCTGGCCATAGCCCTGCAGTATACACAGAATGTAGATGCACAAGGGACGTTGTTCCAACAGTTAAAGCACATTTGCGCCGTCCTATGCCAGTTTGCATCAGATCATGGTGTGCCAAGGCAGCTGCCCCCACGCACCATGCTGGTGAAGTTCTGAACGTGCACGTTGAAATCGACGGGGGAGTTCAGGGAGCCCATGATCACCGAGATGTTGTAAGGCTCGGAGCCATCATTGTGCACTGCCACAACCACGTCCACCTGCGTTAAGATTATGCGGCAGTAATTTGGTACACGGGGAGGGGTGCGTGCAAGCGTCCAGGGGGCTCCCGTGTCCGCTGCTTACCACTTTGCCTGCAGGGAACTTCTTGGCGGGGTAGGTGGGAAAGATGAACCCCGTCGTGATCTCGCCAGAAGCAGGCATGTTGGTCAGCGGGTGGACATCCTGGGCCACTGCAAGCACACAAGCAGCGCCAAGCTTTTCGAACATATTCAATACCTATATTGATGCAATAAACGCACCAGCTGACGCTGCCAGCGCCAGGAGCGCAAGAACTGCTAGCATGTTTAGATCAGGCGTGCAGACTTAGCTAGCGTTCTCTACCCTATTCTTTGTATCCGTGCTCTTCCCGTGGGTGCTTTGCAACTGTGAAACAGAGATCACCCGAAAACAAAATCACAGCTAGCCAGTGTGACTTTTGGGACAAGGTGTCTGGGGCTCACAGTGGCCAAGAGCACGCCGTGTGGTTGCCATGTGCTATGCTGCAAGCCATCAGCTTCAGTTCAGCAAAACCGCAGCCTCAAAAGAGAGATCCGCCCCAGCACGCCGCACGTCTGCTGCCATACTCGGACCAGCTTGCACAGCGTTGCTGGCTTGAAGACCCTAAATGATGGCTAGCCGCACTCCTTACAGCAACAAGTCTGCAGTTCATGGAGCGCCAGATGCCTTCCAGCTGTTGGCCCTACGGGCAGACTCTCCATGCTGTACCTGAAACCATCCAACTGATCCAAGCGATTACCAGTGTGTTGATTCTGTGACCTTTCAAGGGACAGCTATCTTTTCTGGTGGTGCAATGAGAGACTACAACCACACAGCTTTCTCCATCACTTGCATCAATGGTTCCAGCTGTGTTGCCTGCGGTGTGGTGTGCATGCAGCACTGTGCATACGCCGTCATTGTCGCCGAGCACTGTACACAGCATCATGGGCTGGGCATGTACAGTCCCTGTTCAGTGCTGTAATGACGAGAGGAGCCTGCGTGCCCCGTAAATATGTCAACTACTGTGTTTGGTGCTTGCTGTGCGTGCCTCCACAGGCCCTTGAACGTGGTAAATACATCTTGTCACTAGGGTTGGCTCCAGAGCCACGATCCTGACTGTTACATGGTGTGCTGGAAGGCGTACCCATCATCAAGGACGCAGATAGCCATTTTAACAAAGAATTTCACATGGCTCCTCAGGATTTAAGCGGCGGCATCTGACGGTCCTGCTGAACCCTATGCCCTTAACATGGAACCTCCAACACGGAAAGGTGCGCTTGGTGGCGGCAGTTTATCAGGTAGATGGGCCAGGGCCGCCCTTGAACTTGAATTGGCGACCCGATGCCACTGCTAACACACCCAGCCAAGGCTGGGGCCAGGCCTGGTGTGCCCCAGAAGTGCAGGCCCGTAATTCCAGCAATTGCAAGGAGACCCACAGTGCAAGCACGCGTGCTTGTTGCTCAGTCATGGTCCACAAGTCGCAATGCCCAGGTCTCCCTGAGCGATGCAATTCAGGGAATGGGCATTAAAAACGCTCAGCTGCTGCGGGCTCATGGCATCGAGACAGTGGAGGACCTCGAACGGGTGCATTTCCAGCTGCATGTCGCTGATGCAGACCGGACCAGGCAGTTTCTTGAGGTGAGCGCTTGCAGTCATTAAGGATCTTGTTGCGTGGGCCAATGCGTGCGGAGTCAGCCAAGTTCGCGGTCAACAACTTATCCTGGGGTCACCGCCCACACAGGATGTGGTGGGAATCAAGAGCAAGAAGTGTGTGCGGAGCATCCTGTCGTTCCTGGACCCCAGCGTGGACCCCTCAGCAACAGCCATCGAGGAGATGGCGCCCTACGAGCCAGCCATCATTGAAATTCTGACGCAGTACTCTGGCCTGTCCCTGGACCGCCTGCATAACATGTTGTGCGCATCGGCGACTTTCCCAAGGTCCGCAGCGCAGACCTGTCCGATAGGAGGGTTTGTGGGGTGCATGCTGTGGGCCATGCAAGTCAACAAGTTGACCATGCACAACAGCATCCACAGCCACCATGCCAGCCAATCTGCCGCCAAATGATGTGCCTAGGTTCATCCTGTGCACCAAGTGCTGTGTGCTTTGTAGCCAGCTGCAGCAATGCGGGCAGGTATGCAACATCGGTTCATGCCATCCCAGTCCATTTCATGTGCCTGTGGCGCTCCTGTGCGCACATCGGGGCTCTTCTAAAGATGCAGCATGACAGCGAGCTTCTCAGCTGGAGGAATGGCGATAGTGGTGCTGTGGGTGATGTGTGCGCTGTTGACACGTCACCATTGATGCAGGTACGACAAGACCAAGGAGCAGCTGGCAGCGTACATGGCGTACATGGGCCAGCAGGGCAAGGTCATGGCGGACAACGCTGTCATGGACACAGTATACAGGTGAGACACGATGTGATCACATGCAGGAGCGCATGAGCCAACGCTTGTTTTGGCACTTCAAGCTGTGCAACCCGGGCCTGGCCCTTTCACCTCATGCACAGCCTGATGCACCTGATGCATGTGCTGCGGAATGTGCGCGCCGCATGACGGGCGTGGGTGAGGCATTTGCACCCGTGCACCGTGTGTGCTGCGCAGGTCCAAGGAGGCGCGTCTACGCTCCACCTCCCCTCTGCCCGTGTCCCGCAAGTCCCCCAACCCCATGCGCGCGCCCTCCCCCACACCCGCGCGCACGCCCGCGCGCGGCGCGTCCTCCCGCCCACCCTCCCCGTCAGTCGTGCGCTCCACGACGCCTGCGCCCCAGTCCGCGCGGGGCTCGTCCGCGCTGCCAGCCGCGCGGGAGGAAGTGCCATGGCGCGCGAGCAGCCCCGAGCCAGTGGACATGAGTGTGTTTGAGGTGCAGGTGCGTGGCCCTGGGGCTCTGTTTTTGCTGGGGCGCGTGCTGCTGAAGGGCGCGTGCTGCTGAAGGCGAAACACAGCAATAGCAGGTTGGGTTGGGCTTTGGGGAATTCTCATGAAGCATATACAGATGGTCTTGGAGTCATCAGGTGGTTGGCAGTCAGGTGGCATCAGCTGCTGGAGGTTGGGCACGGTGTGCCGTGTAGAGGAGCTGGGACAGGCGGGGCATGCGCAGGGGCCTTGGGAGCACAGCTGCTGCAAGCACGCTCCAAGCACTCATGGCCAAGCGCACCAAGCGCTTGACATGCAACGGGTGCACGGAGTGGTCCGAGTTTGTTTGTGACATGTTGTAACCGCAGGTGCTGGACCTTCTGCAGAACTACGCGGCAGCAGATGTGCAGCGCTTGTGTGACCTCCTGTTTGTGTCTGGGAAGGAGCCACGGTGCGCTGATGGGGATGACAGGGTTTTAGGGTTAAGGTCTGAACCTTGCCAGCTGAACCTTGAACGCTTGCCAGCACTCCTGTCATCACCGCGAATGTTCACCTCAGATGTTCAACAGAGCTGTCGTGGCCCTGTTGAATTTGGGATCACCACCTCAAGGATCTTTGTGTCCAGGGCAGGTGCACAAACGCAGGCAGGGAACGGGTTCAGCACCACATGTTACCACACGCTGCCGATGCTGTCGATGATGCACGCACACGCAAGCACGGGCACATGCACGCATGCGTGCACGAGGCGCATGCACACTACACACGTCTCATGTACACACACATGCGCGGCGCGCACGTCCCATGAACACACACGCTCATACTGTACACACATGGGCGCGCGCAGCTACACTTACGGCCCTGAGAAGCTCCGGGAGCTGCTGGATGAGATGGTGGACGAGGGCACGATCACGTGCGAGGGGAACCTCTACTCCTTCCGCCGCCGCACCCCCGTCGCGGCGCGCATGCGCTCGCCCAGCCCCTCCCGCAACGGCGTCTACATGGCGCCCGCCGCGGCCTCGTCCACCAACGGCACCAACGCGGCCGCCAGCAACGCGTTTGATGGCCAGATCCTGGACGTGCTGGCCAAGTACAACGGGCTGCCCCTGGAGCGCGTGAACAACATGCTGCGCATGGCGCAGGTGCGCAAAACCTAGAAAACTATAAACCCTAAACCTTAAAAAAAGGTGCACACGCATGCATGTGTGACCCTACCCCCCCAAACATCTTGCAAACCCTGAGCCCTAAACCTGAAAGTGGGCACATGGGGGGCATGGAAAGTGGGCGCCAGAGGCGTGCAGCACGGCGGGGGGCTGCCAGAACTTGTGGCTGTGAACCGCCAGCACATGCGCAACAGACCCTAGCCACATGCGCTGATCGCGTCCATGAAGGCCCCATGCGTGCACCCCGTGCAAGCATCCCCGTGTAAGCATACCCATGCAAGCATTCACATGCGTGCACACCCATGCCAATGCGTGCATCCCCGTGCAGGGCACCCCTCGCTGGGAGGGCAGCCCTGACCAGCTGAAGCGCATCCTGGACAACCTGGTGTCATCTGCCAAGGTGATTGAGGAGAGCGGCACATACAGGTGCGTGGGCGGCCCATGGCATCAGGGGGGTCAGGCCTAAACACCCTAAACCCTGAACGTGGCATATCCTAAAACCCTAAACCCTAAACCCTGAACGTGGGATGGATGGGAGGACGCAGTCGTCAGGCCTGTGGGAAGGACTGGCAGCATCGGTAGTGGGATTCAGTCGGTCTGTGGTGGATGATGGGGATTGGTCAGGCAGGGACGGTGTGGGTGCGGGTGTGGGTGTGAGTGTGGGTGTGGGTGTGGATATGACTGTGAGTGCGGGTGTGGCTGTGGGTGTGGGTGCGGATGTGGGTGTGGGTGTGGCCTCGTGTGTTGGGCGTTTGGTTGACGCAATTGAGGTTTGGTGGGACGACGGGATGGGTGCGGCATTGGGGCAGAGGGCTTGCATGAGCTCAGGATTTGTGGTGGGTTGGTGGGGTTTGGGATGGCGGGCGGCCGTGTGCTGAGGGTTTCGTCAGTGCATGCAACTTCAGCGCAGTTTACCACCCACAGTGCTGCTGCAGTTGACGGGGCCGGCAGCCCAGCAAGCAGCACATGTTGTTTATAATGTTGTTGTTAATGTTGCTGTTGTTGTTGTGGTTGTTGTTGTTGCGATTGATGTTACTACACCGTAAGCCAGTCAAGGGCTTCTAGGTGGCGATTCGACAGCGGATAAACGCAAGCAGCATATCATTGTGCAGCCGCTGAAGCTGTTTTGGTTCGTCATGTTGGCCGGATTCCCTAAAACCCTGAACCCTAAAACCCTGAACCGTAAACCCTGAAACCCTGAACCCTAAAACCCTAAACCCTGAACCGCAGGCTGTCCAGCCGAGCCGCGGCGCCCTCCGCCGCCGCCTCCCGCCCCCGCTCGCCCGCGGGTGCACGTCCCG
>QAXD01000081.1:118509-151881 GCA_004335575.1 Haematococcus sp. NG2
GCCCCCCCACGCCCCGCCCGGGCTCTGCTGCAGCCCGCCCAGCCTCCTCCTCCGCCCCCGCTTCCAGCTCCAGCGCCTCCCCCTTCAGCGACTTTGGCGCGAGCAGCTCAGGGGATGTGGAGGTGGGTGTGGGCCACCTTGATGGTTATATCATGGGATGCAGGTTGCAGGATGCTCTCATCATTCTTGCTACGGGGTTGGGGTGGTACAAGCAGCAACACAACAAGTTAACGTGTGATTACACGCAACGCATGTGCAGGTGCTGGACGCCATGGGCTTTGCACCCAAGGACGGCATGCTGGGCTTCACCACGTTCAGTGAGGTGCGTGGCATAGGCATGTGCGTGGGGATTGTCGGAGTGTTGGCAATCTTGGCATGGGCATGGGCATGGGGGTCTGTCGGAGTGTTGGCATGGGCATGCGCATGTGCGTGGGGGTCTGTGGGAGTGTTGTCTTGGGCATGCGGATCAGCAGCCTGGGCATGACACGGGCCTTGGCGCCGACAAGAGCGTTAGGATTGCAGCAGCGTTGGCATTAGCATGGGCATGGGCATGGGCATGTGGCTTGCAAGTGCGCGTGCGTGTGCGAAAACAAGTCTCGTGCAACATCGGGTGCACACCGCGCGAAACCATGTGATTACCACCAATGATAGATGGTGGTCGTGTGCGCATGGATGCCTCTCATGGGACGGGGTGGTTAGATCGTGGTGTGTGCGCGCGTGACAAACCCTAAACCCTAAACCCTGGCGCCTCGCAGGTGCTCAACGGCCGCCTCGCCATGCTCGCGTTTGCTGCCATCACCGCCATTGAGCTGCGCACGGATGCGGGGGCGCTCGCACAGGCGGGCTTCACAGGCCTGCCATCCACAGGTGAGAGAGCCCCCAAAACCCTTGAGCAGGGTACAGGAATCAAGAGTTATGTCCCCCCGGTCTCAAGCATGGGGCATCTAGGGTGCACACCTGCTGTTGCTGATGCTGCTGTTGCACAAGGTGCGAGCATGGGAACCCTTTGAGGCGCCTTGAAGCCTGAACTGGCTGGGCCTGTGTCGTCACCTCGGTGCTATGAGCCACGCAATCCTCCACACACCAACTTGCGGCACGCACCAACCTGCGGCACACCCATACCTGTCTGACGCATGCCATGCCTGTCTGACACACCGTCATCCCCTGTCTGACACGCGCCATCCCCTGTCTGACTGACAGACCTGGTGAACCTGCTGCTGGGCGGTATGGCCGGTGTGGTCGCACTGGGCGGGCTGGTGACCGGCGTGCGGTACGCGACGGGCGGCATGCCCGAGGCGGAGAAGGCGCGGTGCGTGCCTGCACCATTATCATTAGGGTTTAGGGTTTAGGGTTTTAGGGTTTAGGGTTTTAAACCCTAAACCCTAAACCCTAAAAACCCCTAAACCCTGTATTATTGTTGTTGTTCTTTTTGCCAGCACTTGTGTTGCTTTTCTTGTTGGTTCCGCACCATGTCCTTGCGCACGGGCAAGCCCCTAGTTTGTGTTACTTTTCTTGTTGGTTCCGCACCGTGTCTTTTGCCAGCATTGTGTTACTTTTCTTATTGTTTTTACCATACATTGTGAAGCACCTTGCACATTGGTGCATGCACCGCTGGGTGGTGAAACACGGATGCTCCGCCTCGCCGCGGCATGTTCTGTTGCTTCAAATTCACTCTCACACTGGCTTTTCTCATAAGTGCTTCATGGTTACTCTCACACTGCCACTTGCTTCGGTTTTGAACTGCAAGCTGATATTTCTCGTGTGTGCTTTCATTGTTGTTTCTATCAGACTGCTAGTCACACTGCTAGTCACACTGCTAATTGCTTCTTCTTACTGCTCTTTGCCTCCACAGGTACGCCAAGTTCCTCACGCTGCAGGGCAACGAGCTGGTGGGCGCGGAGCGCTTCCCCACCCCAGAGCTCAAGTGAGTGACTGTGTGTGAGCCTGCATGATGAGTAACGTGTGACCCTGGACCACAGGCAGCCGTCACTTGTGCAGGAGTCGCATGGGCATGAGCATGAATCGCATGGGCATGGGCATGGGCCGCGTGGGCATGAGTCGCATGGGCATGAGCCGCATGGGCGTGGGTCGCATGGGCATGAGTCGCCTGTGGCCCTGGACCACATGCAGCTGCATGCGCCCCCACCCTCACCCCGTCAGCCGTCACTCAAGCACCCACCCACATCCTTCTCCTGGTGAACCTGCCTCCCACCCTCATCCCAATCTCCTGATGATCCTGCTTCTCATCCCGTCTGCTGACGAACCTACCTTCCCTCTCATCCCCTCTCCTCCGTGACCGATCCCATCTCATGATGAACCTGCCTCGCCCCTCATCCCCCCACCCCCCAGGTTTGCACGCAACGTGGAGCTGGCCAACGGGCGTGCAGCCATGATTGGGCTGGTGGCCAGCGCAGTGATGGAGGCACTCACGGGCCATGGAGTGATCGGCCAGGTGGTCATCTACCTCAAGCTGGCAGGGCTGCTGGGCGAGAAGAGCGGGTTCTAAACAGGAGCTGAGCAGGGTCTAAACAGGCGCTGGGCAGGTCCTGAGCAGGAGCTGGGCGGGTTCTAAACAGGCGCTGGGCAGGTCCTGAGCAGGAGCTGGGCAGGTCCTGAGCGGGAGCTTGCCTTTTCAGGCAACGAGAACAGCAAGGTGTCAGACAGGGTCTGTGCGGCCGCCTGCGGCGGTCAGGGCTGGGGGCAGGAGGTGCAGGGGGTCGATACTAGCCCCCTGTGCCCCTCCTGCCCCAGTGCCTGCTGGGTGGCGCAGCAGGCGCACACATGTCACACGGGCGGTGGGGGTGGCAGCGGGGCATTCAACGGACCTTGGTGGTTGGGAGGGCAGCTGCAAGTGCGGCTGCTGCCTGGGGAACGGATGTGCCAGGAGTGTTGTGGTGAAGCACTGTGTGGACGGCTGCACTCAGGCCTCTGCTTTGACCAACCAGGCGCAGGGTCAGGTCTCTTCTATACATACTGAAGGCGGCCTCCACACATGGGGTTGCATGTGAGCTTGTCACTTGCGCACGTAACAATGCGCGTGCAAGGTAGGGGGCCCGCTCGTGTGTCGTGTGGCAGTGCACGTGTGACAGTGTGGGGTTAAGTGTGAGCCCTCAACGGGGGGTAGCATGGCAGTGTGGTGTGTTCGTGGCGTGAACTTGCAAGGCAGTGTGCGCACGTGCATGGCCGTGTGTGGGTTAGGGGTGGCCAGTCGTGGCAGGCAGACAAAGAGATCTATGTGCCGCACACGTGCTGGCTGTGGTTTTTTCCATCGGACTTGGCTTGGGCCACCTCCCGGACAGGTTGAGGGATCAGTGCCCATGCGCTACACAGCATGCTCAGCATGGGATGGGCGCCATGCCCGGGCGCCATGCATGCCTGCATGGCGCATGCACGGCTGATGGGGGGGGGGGGCTTGCCCACTCATCTGAGCATGCATGCATGGTGTGGGCATGCATGCAAGCACACGGCGAGAGCAGGTGCATGGGTAGAGGAGGTGTGATGAGGTGACGAGTGGTAGGGCGAGTGTCGCGCCACAGCTGTTGCAAATCACAGGAGCCGAGGCTGTGCAGGTGTGATGCCAGCGGCAGGCTCATGCACAGGTGTGGCGCACTCATGGCTTGGATGGCATGTTATGGGGCATGGTGTGTGGTGGTTGCGTGGGCGGCAGTATACAGGTGCTGGTTGTGCTTGGGAACGTGTAGGGTCCGCGCAGGCAGCAGGCAGGCAAGCTGTGCTGTGGCCTGCCCCCACGCACCTGGCTGTCCCTGCAACACCCCAGTGGCTGCAGCTGCTTCTTTTGCACACCATATGGGCCTGCTGCAGTGCTGCCGCCCATCCCGCCTTTTTGAAACACCGCATTTTTGGGTGGTGCCATGTTGATGTGGGCATTGGGTGGTAGTTGATGCGTGCCCCCCCTCCCCCCCAATCTGGTGCTCCTGCCCCACGCCTCCCGTGAGGGGTCGCGGACGTTGTTGTATTTGCTTTCACACGGATGGGCGGCGAGATGGGCGGGGTGATGGGGGCAGGTTGATGGGCATCGCGCACGCCTGCACATGCACCACAGCAACACCAGGGGAGGCGCGCTTGCACTGCTCAGGGCAGGGCAGCGGCCAACCAGCAGCTAGGAACGTTCACGCCACGAAACGTTTCGGTTGGGGTGCTGCTGCGGTGGCCTCGCACGTGCTGCGCGCACAGCCCATGACAGTACGGCAGAGGACATACAGGACACACTTTGAGGAACTGAGGGACGTTATCTCTTCACAGAAGGACAGCATGCAGCAGGTACCCTAGAGAGCTTGGCGGCCGCGGGCATGTCAGGACTTGCACACGTGGTGTGTGGTGGTCGCGTCAGTGTTTCGTGCATGCAGGGGCTCATATCGTTGTAACGCGAGCTTGTTCGTGCCCGTCCCAGTCACAACCAAACTGTCCCAGGTGAAACCAAACTGTCCCAGTCCCTGGCTCAGTACTTGTTGCTGTTGTTGTTACTTGTTCATGTTACACGAGCTTTCAGCCAGGCACGGGCTGGTCAGCGTGCATGCTCCGTAGAGCATAAACCAGCCAAGGACTTCCGAATGGCAAATCGACAGCAGATAGTAACAGATTAACCATCTAGTGCGTATTTGGAGGCAGTTCCAGATCGGCTTCCAGATCAAGTCAACTCCCTTTGAACCAACATTGCAGCAATCGCCCATGTTGTTGCTGTTACACCGTAAGCCAGTCAAAGGCTTCTAGGTGGCAACCTCCATTATATGTATGTATTGCCTGTTTTCACAGCTGTAGGGCCCAGGGCGCATTCGTGGGTGTCACCTGTCTTGCCATGCCAATCGCAGCAGGTACCTGTAAGAGCTGCACAACAGCCAAAGACAGCAACAGACACCCCCGCCAGCTGCCACCAGGCCAGGCTTGAGATGGTTACACATATCCTTGACAGCTGCACCGAGGCTGCACGCCTTAGATCATTGGACTCAGTGAACGACGCATGAGGCATGACTGATTGACTATGCTGAATGAAGGAACCCAACCTAAAAGCCACACACCTACACCCTGAATCCGTATCACATCACACCACATCCTCACGCACATCACAGCTCTGAATGAATAGTAGCACCAGCACCAGCAACATGAATAGCAGCAGCACCAGAACAGCTCACAGCTCCTCATGAACAGCACCAGCACCAGCCAGGGCAGCCAAGCCCATCAACCGGCCCACCTCTGATGCCATGGCTGCAGTGCGTGCCAGTGCAAGCTTGTGCAGCAGCGCCACTGCATCTGAGCAAGGGAATGCGTACTGCTCGTCATGCTCATACCCTCCATCCGACCCGTGCCCTGCTGCCAGATCCCCTACCGTACTGCTCGCTGCTGTACTGCCTCCTGCTGTACTGCCGGCTACTTTAATACTTGCTGTTGTACTGTCACTGACCGTACTGTTTGCTGTTGTGCTGCCGAGCGCCTGTTCCGAGGCCACAGGCTCAGTCTGCACCTCTTGAGCCGCTCTTTGATCCCCATCCAGTGTGAAAGCCATTGGCAGTGCCTGTTCCGAGGCCACAGGCTCGGCGTGCACCTCTTTAGCCACTTTTTGATCCGCAACTGGCTCGGCGTGCACCTCTCGGACGCCGCCCCGCCGTTTCGTCGTGCCGCACAGGGAGGCGGTCAGGGCAGCCAGGGCACCTGGGTGATGGGGGAGGGCGGTACACGTGAGAGAGCGCGACAGGCATGACTCAGCAACCGCCCCTAGCACGCCTGCAAAACAAAGCAAGCAAGACCAGACAAGGCAAAAACTGGGCTGGGCTAAAAAGGACAAGGCCGCCGCCCTGCTGACCTACAAACAAACAACAAACAACAAACCTACAAACAGACAAACAAGCAGGCCGCCTCCCCACCTGGGGCCTCCAGTGCAGGTCCCCACACCTCTTGGATGTGTGCAATGCGGCCGCGCAGGCGCGCCACTTCTGCCTGCACTGCCTCAGGGCTGCTGCCTGCGACCATCCAGCAGTGCAGCCAACATGGGGGCACCCGGTGCAGTCAGCATGTGATTCAATCCAGGTGCACTCCACGCAGGCCCTATCCGCACCAAGGCGGCACATACAGGTCACGGCAACCATCGTGTGATATCACTGATATGTTTCAGTCAGGCACATGTGTGCCCGTGCCAGCCAGGGGCCTGGCGGGTGTGTAAGCCCCCGGGTTTAAGAGTCACAGAGTTGAATTGTGGGGACCTTGCAGGGCAGGTGGAAGCTCGGAACAAGTACATGAGGTGCATGCACTTTGGGGAAGCATTTGGGAAGCGTTCGCATGCACAATGGGGAAGGGGCGATCGTTGGCGCTCTAGTTTGTTCTGCCAGGCTCCGGCAAGCAGTTGGAAAGCTGTGATACGCCGCTGTGATCTTATGTTATCTTATGTTATGCTACTCAGGGGAAGGGGCGAGCAGCCTCGCCAGCATGCTCACTGGCAGCAGAGCGGCTGCATGTAGTGCTGCAGGGTGGTAAATGTTCCCTTCCTCAATGATGATTTGTTGATTTCCCGTACTAATGATGTACTCAATAATGATGTCAGTTCCAGTGTATTTTTCTTGTCGTCAGCATCGTGGCTTCGTGGGCATATACCCATACCTACCTTGGAAGTCGGGCAGCAGCTGCTTGCCAGGCTGGCTGGCAGGGTGCCACGCCACGTGATCAACCGCCGCCAGCTGAGGCGGCTGCTCCCCAGTTTCTGGCACAAAACCGTAGTACAACAGCGCCTCATCAGGCCGCACGTTGCCGTAGCTGATGCACACCTGTAGTAACATCAATAACACGGTGTTTCACAGACGATGCACACCTGCGCATGCAGGGTTTGAAGGGATGCAAACACGGCACCCGTGTGTGGCAGCGAGCTGATGCAGGATGAGCCTTCATACAAACATGTGCAGGATGTACAGCGTGCCTGACACAGTGGGCAGCGACCAGGGGCCGCCCCTACTACTGAAGGCTGGGGCAGTAGTCACAACTTGCGACAAGCGCTGCGCCACAAGCACAAATTGCCACCAGCACTTGCCACAGCACTTGCTACATGCACTGTCCACCAGCACTTGCCACGCACCAAGCCACCAGCACCAAGCCACCCACATTTGTCCCAACCAAGCTAGCAGCAGCAGTAACAAGAAGAAGCCCGCGCACCTCGTCCCCAGGAGCCACATCATGCCCAGCCACCAGGGTCAGTCGCGGCCCTGTAGGAGCACCAGCCCTCCCACTGCCACCCCCAGTGCTTGGGACGGCCTCCACCTTCAGCTTGCCGTCCCCGAGATCCTCCGGCCCTGCAGTAGCGTGATCTGCCCGCCCCGCAGTCACGTGATCTGCCCGCCCCGCAGTCACGTGATCTGCCCGCCCCGCAGTCACGTGATCCGCCTGCCCCGCAGTAGCGTGATCTGCCCGCCCCGCAGTAGCGTGATCTGCCCGCCCCGCAGTAGCGTGATCTGCCTGCCCCGCAGTAGCGTGATCTGCCCGCCCCGCAGTAGCGTGATCTGCCAGCCCCGCAGTAGCGTGATCCGCCCGCCCCGCAGTAGCGTGATCCGCCCGCCCCGCAGTAGCGTGATCTGCAGAATCTGCAGATCCTGCTGGTCCGTCCACCTCCACATGCAGCGCGTGGGTCGCGTGTGCCTCGTGGTTGGCCATGTCAATGATGGGGATGAGCAGCATGTTGCCGCTGGGGGCGAGGATGGTGCGGCTGCCCACCTGCATGTGATCAAAGCATCAAACAATAATGACGATACAGTACATAAAGTGAGCACAGCCCAGCCCAGCCCAGCCCAGCCCAGCACAGCACAGCACAGCACAGCACAGCACAGCACAGCACAGCACAGCACAGCACAGCACAGGACAGGACAGTACCCAGTCCAGCCACCCACCACACACGCCGCCCATGCCAGCTGCTGCAGCCCCACCCTCACTCCAGCCGGCAGTGCACGAGCCAGAGGCAGCCGCACACGCGCGCCCGCGCCACTGCCTTCCCACACATCCCTCAGCCACGCACGCTTCGTGGCCACCAGCTCCTCCTGTGGGGAGGGTTTAGGGTTTAGGGCTTTAGGGTTCAGGGTTCTTAGGGTTTAGGGTTTCGGGTCCAGGGTTTAGGGTTTAGGGCCTAGGGTTTAGGGCCTCGGGTTCAAGGTTTAGGGTTCAGGGTTTAGGGTCGGGGGTCAGGGGTGGCGTGTGGGAGGGGGAGCATGGGCACGACCAACCCCAACACCAGACGTCCAGGACCACTCCCACATCAGACGTCACACCCCGGCCACACAAACCAGCCAAGCCACATGAACATGAGAGGAAACATAAACATCAGAGTAAAGATGCACATGAAAGTAAACATACAGTAATCACACAAAGAATATAGGGTTACATAAAGGGTCACATATATAACCATGCAAGCACAAAGTAAATATAAACAAACTACGCACACAGTAACTATATACAAACTAAGCAGACAGTAAATATAAACACAAACAGTCCACACCCCAACCGCGGACTGACCCACCAGCTCTGTGCTGGCCAGCAGGTGGGACAGGGAGGGTGGCAGGGTCTCAGCACACAGCAGGCTGCCAGGAGGAGGCAGTACGGCCAAGTGCGGTACAAAGCGCGACCGCCGCCTGTACCGCTCCCGCAGCAGCGCTACTGCCAGCTCCTGTGTGCACGCACCGTGCAGCAGCAGCAAGATGGGGGAGGGGTCATAACCACTTAGGGCCCACTTGAAGTGGAATCCCTTAACCCTAAACCCTGAACCCTAACTCCACACTCTGAACCCTAGACCCCACACCCTGGAACCCCCCCCCACAACCTAAACCCTAGACTCCACGGCACACCCTAAACATGCATATGAGGCATACGGGGAGTCGGGCGCCCCCAGTCTGCCGCACCGGGGCAGTCATGTCAGACGTGCCCAACGTGAGGGCTGTGCTGGCTGGTAGGGACACCAGCACACCCCCTTTGGAGACGGGCCGTGTCGCAAGCAGGCCTCGCACACCACCTGCGCTTACGTGCCACCCCAGTGCAGCAGTTGGAAGGTGCAGCAGTTAGAAAGTGCAGCAGTTAGAAGGTGCAGCAGTGAATGAGAGCTGCCATGCGGCAGCCTTCATGGGCCTTCTGCGCCGAGGTGTGTGGGTTCGCTCATGTCATGGCACCATCAGCCCACAGTGCGCATGAGGACGCCACATGGTGGGCCCCCATGCAAGCCTCTGCATGATGCACTCTCACTGGGTGAGGGCCCGATCTCCACTGCCAGCTCAGCTCCAGCTGAGAGCACCCATTCCACCAGTGCGCGCTCTGCAGGTGTGTTTTGCTGCACCCATGTGCTGCTGGCACCAAGACACATGCAGCACACCAGCAGCAGAACACGCATGCTTCAATCAAGACCTGCAAAACATTAGCCACTCGAACTCGAACTCTCGGACACGCGTATGTAGTGCTGGGTGGTTTCAATGACGTCACCGGCTCGTTCGTTTCCACGTCGTTTCTCCAAACTTCAGAGCCATTAAAACCTCATCATGCTTTGCTTCGCGCCTCCGGCGCCCACGCTAGGGTTGAGTGCCGAGGCTGCGTCCCTCGCGTATGAGCCGGAGGTGACAACCAGCAATGCGGGAAAGGTGATAGACTCACGGGCGGACATCATCAAGCAGCTCTTCGACTCAGTAGGCACCGATGCCGCATGGAAGGCTCACCTGAAGCTGCAGTTCGAGGGGCTGCAGTTGACCGTGTATGTGGCAAATGCTGCGGGGCTGGAGGTAAGCGCCTTGTGAACGTCCCGCCCAGCTGACTCTGGACCAGTACATACAGCAGCATGCGTGCATGACTCGACAACTCAGCGTCCATGCTGTCCGTCACAAACTGCTGAGCCATTGCTGGCACATCATGCTCTACAAAGATACGCAGCTCAAACGTGCTTGCGGGCCATGTTGCCATTGTTTGCTGGCCATTACGAGCTACGCTCATACCACCTGGCAGCCACACACGCACATTGTCATCAGCCATCAACATGACCAGTGCCAATGCCTACATGCAGGGCCCCCTGGTCATTGCACATGCGGACATCCCTGACGCTGAGATCGATGCAGATGCGCTCTTCAGGTGCACACTGCACAGAGTTCCGCTGAATATGCCTCTGTGATGCATGCCGTTGGTGGAACCCGTGTGCAGGCTAGCCTATTGTGTAACAACATGCCTATGCAGCCAATGGCTCATCATTGGCTGCACAAGCATATTGTGCCATCATTGGCCGCGTAGGCATGTTGTTCCACAATTGCGATGTATGGCCCGTCGGTTATGGATCACATGTTTCTGAGATCATCTGGTACAGTAACAGGTGTTTGCGCTGCTGTAATCTGTGCAGGTGGCTGGTCAGCGTGGAAGGCTTCAAGGTCATAGACCCAGGTGCACAGTGGTTGATATGTATGCAGTATGCAAGTTAGTTCATCTGTATGACGATGATAACCATCTGTACCCCCCGTGATGGTGCTGACATATCTACAGTGTACGTGCGGGAGCAGCGTGCATCTGGGTGGCATGCGCTCGACTTAAGGGTTTAGGGTAAACCCTAAACCCTAAACCCCAAACCCCCTCCATCCCATCAGATCAGACTATGGCAAGCGGCTGACAGCTGCGATCTGCCGCTGTTATGTCATGTGAGCACTGCAGCAGCCAGAATATGACGAGCCATGGTGCATGCTGCATTTGCAGAATACACATGTCAGAGATGTGCATGTGCATGAACGCAGACACGAAGAACCATGAAGCCCCTCCAGTGGAGGTTTTCACAGGCACTGCGTGGCGCGACCGGGCAGAGGCTGTGTATGCAGTGGCACCACCCATCATGAAGTTTGTGGACACGCGGACGTTCATGGTGCGTGTTGAGACCGGACTGTTGAGTGAATCTGTGTTGTGGATTTGGGTGGTGGATTATGGGGAGAGGTGTTTGAGAGGTTTGTGCGGGAGGGAAGGAGAAGGTGGGGGGTGGTGTGGAGAATGAATCATGTGTCGATAGTGCTGTTAAATAGGGAACAGGACCCTCGACGAGGGCTAGGCTCGCCGAGGCTCGTCGAGCCTATTTCGCAGGTCGGGGCGCTCGCCTAGGGCGTCAACTAGGGTGTGACAATCGGGTGTAATACAGGGTTTTCGTGCGGCAACGAACACTTTCGCCTGCGAAAAGGATACAGAGGACTTTATTACGATAACTTAATGCCCCGATCAAGCGATAAGGAGGAAATCATACGACGGTACCATCGAGCTTGCATGAGTGCATGCCGCATGGACAGGTCAAGTGCCCATGAGCCGTCACACAGTGCCTGCATGTTGAATCTTGATGCACGCATGGTTATATGGATGTGTTTGAAGCCTAATGCCGAAGTCTGAAGTAAAAATATCAAGTGTGAGAGAAGATAGTTGTGCCACCTAGGGTTTGACCCTCCCAAAGAGGGCTCACTAGCTAGCTAGGCCCTATATAGCCTATTTGGCAATCCAGGATGACCCTATTTAACAGCACTATGTGTCGAGCAAGGCAGCGAGGTCGTGCGCTGCTGTGCGCAGTCCGTGCACCAGACCTAGGTGCTGCATCTGCGCAGATCAAACATCACCAAGTGCAGGATCTCTGTCATAGTCATGCGCGAGCGCGAGGCGGCTCAGCAGTTGTGTGGGTGCAGTTGTATTTTAGTGGGCGGTGTACAGCATCATGCATGCTGTTGTCAGTTCTGTGCAGCATCACAGGCAGTTCCCTGACTTCTGTGCTCCCTAACAGGTGCTCAACGCAATGGATCACAATAACCGGCTGTTCATCTCAACCCCCATCGAGCACGCGCAGCATCCAAAGGTGCGAGCCAACTCCTGGCGTTACGATCGGCTTGATCATTGCTGGAATAGGCAGTGCATCAACACGCCAGCATGATGACGCGCAGGCTGCATCCCTGCATGATGATGTGACCCCATAAATCCCGCAGCATCATGGTTTGATCCTGCACCATCATGGTTTGATCCTGCACCATATTGGCGTTATAAGGCCAAGAGGTGAATGGCCACGTGCAGGCAAAGGAGCCAAGCTTGAAGCATGCGCGTGCCCGCAATGTGTGGGGATCCCTGGTTGAGCCGCGCCCAGGGGGCGGCTGTGTGATGAAGTCCCTTTGCTGGTGGGGCTCGTTTGCTTCTTGTCGTTGCTTTAACAGAGTTTGGCTGGGGCAATTCTGCGTGGAGTTGCCGCCTGTTGTCCAGCTGATGGTTAGGAGCCACCAAGGCATTGCATCTTGACTCAAGGCTGCCGTAGGCGATGAGCTTCAGAGCGCTGATCACAAGTGGTCACAGCATTACACCCAATGAGGCATGTGTCTCATGTGGCGTTTGTGCGTTGCGTTGCCTGCATGAAATCATGGATCTGCATGAACTCATGGATCATGCATGCCTTATTCATGTGCACAGGACGCACCTTGGAGGCTCCTTCCCTCAGTTCCTCACCGACAAGTTCATGACTGATCAGTACATGCCCATGTTCCACAAGTGCGTGCCCTGCTGCTGGATCAAGTCGGCATCGTGCTGTGTTGCACTGCCCACCTGTGCCGGTGCATGTGGGGCTTCGCCAGCCCTGCCTGCGTCTCATCGGTTGCAAACTAGCGATGATTTGTTTTGTGCGCTTTCTACAACTCGCAGGCGCATGGCAGAGGCCCTAAAGCAACAGGCAGCTGCATTCAAGAGGCAGCCAGCAGCCGTTGAAGTGGATGCAGGGGCTGGTGCAGCCCCAGTTGCAGATGCCAGCATCTCGGTGGTGGCATGAGCGCTGCAGGATGTATGTATTGTTAAACATGATCTGTGCACAATGAGGATGGCAGGTAGAAGAATTCATGGGGCATGGTCGCATCCAGCAGTGTGAGAGCTGTGAGGCCAAACCATTGACAGCTGGGCGCAGCTTGTACAGAGGCATTGTAAATACGGTGCATCGATGGTGAAAAGTCAGTGTTCTTCAGCTTTCAGGCCATGCGCAACACACTGAAACCCAGGGCGCCTCTGGGCGAGTCCAACAAGGAGAATGTCGACAATCAGCAGGATAAGAAGCCAATAGGTGTCAGAGCAAAACCCGCAAGTAAGGGATGGAATGCATCTACGCGCGTCAGCCCGCTCTACAAGAAGCGGTCCGCAGCTTCCAACAAGGAAAATCCTGGCAAGACTACGAGCCGTGGATCCGCGGAGAGCCAAGCTGCACCTAGCAAAGCTGCAGGTGAACATGCATTGCAGAAGCATGCACCTCGCCATGAGAGAACTGAATTCGACTACATGGATCGATGCAGGTCTTCGCCCCAAGACGTCTTTGTCACAAGATGCGGCTTGCAAGGCTGACCAGCAACCCATTTCCACGGCATGCACCTTGGACCAGGCGTCAGTGTGCTCTGGCGCTAGCTCTGGAGGCAGTTATCAGGAGGCACTGAGCCCACTGCACCCGGTGCAGGCATTCCAGTTCCCAGCGGTGCGTTCATACTTGGCATGGACGGACCTGCAGTGCACGCTGCATGCTGCAGCATGCTGAATGCTCGGATGGCACATGTCCGCACATCAGCTGCGCTCCAGCCAAACCTTTGATGTGCACACCTGCAGGCCCCTGAGATCGCTGCACAACAGCCAGCCGCACCACCTGCAGCACACAGGTCCCAGCTGCATGTGGAGAGTTCGCAGCACCCATCTGAGCCACGTGTATTTGCAGCACCTGGCACACCCATCACACCTATGGGCCCTGCGCCTGTGGCGGGCCCACTCCTGTCACCAGGCATCAAGCTGACACCCCCAGAATGCAAAGCTATGATTGATGCTGTAGAGCTGGCCATCCATGATCTGGAGGCTGCGCGCACACCAGGTGGCTGGCTGCGAGGCTTGCTGTGCCAGGAATGGATGGTGACAGGGTGTTGGCGTTGACACTGCACATGGCCGCGTGTCATTGTATCCACTGTCCTGTACAAACTGGTGTCTGCTAGCTTCACTCAACTGAACGTTTGCAGCCATAAATCTTGAACTTCATCTGAGAATGTGCTGTGCACCCTTTGACTACTGCTCTCAGGTGGTGTAGACATGCAAGACACGTTCCCTGCATGGCTGGAGCGGGCTGGCATCCCACATGACATCGGCTCCGCTGCACGCCAACAGTTGAAAGTGTGTTCGTATGGCTGCATGCAAGGTCTAATGTCTGCCATCACAGCCCTACTACCTGCTGCTGCCGCTGCCGCTGCTAGACATGAAGTGCATGACATGCAGAACTGACAGATGTACGTCTTTTCCCACGGGTTCGTCGTGCGCAGGCGCTGTATGATCGTGCACGTGAGGGCGTTCAGCTGCGCACGCTATTGGAGCAGTTCAAGTACAACGAGCTGGAGATGGCCCAGATGGAGTCGCAGGAGAATGAGCGCTTCATCAACTTCTTGGTGCGATGCTGTTTAGTTTAGGGTGCAGAATCCAACGATCTAAGACCCTCTGGGACATGTCCTGTGGCAGTTGGGCAAGCCAGTCTGCTTGATCTCTGCAGAGGAAGCTGTGCAAAGATGTCAGGGGTGTTGCTGGATGCCAGACCAGACACAGGCTGCAATCTTGTGGAGGCTGACCGGATGGATACATGCGATTGCTGCAGGCGGATGAGAATGCAGAGCTGCAGACCCTGAAGTCCATGCTGGCCTCTGACAATGACCTGCTGCGCCAGCAGCTGGAGGAGATGCATGCGCAGCTGCAAGAGCTGCAGCAGCAGCAGGTTCAGGCAGCACCTCCGGCAGTCGCACCGATCGCGCTGCTGCGAGATCCAGAGCTGTTCATCACGGACAGGCACGGCCCGCTTGCACCCTCTCCTGGGTTGCAGCGCTCACTCACCCCAAGCATTGAGCACGCCACAGCCTGGGCCTCAGAACCCGCGATCCCTGCAGAAGGCCTGGTCATGTCACCCGTGCTAACGCCTTCCCTGCACGAGGCTGTGGCTTGGGTCGTCAGCAACAACGTGCCCCCTCCCGTTAGGGGCAGCAGCAGCCCCATCACAGCAGCCAGCCACCACCACGCACCTGCATCACCAGCTAATACGCAACCTGCAGTGGAAGGGATGCTACCAGCCCCTGACAGCACGGCCCAGGACTCCCCCACTGCAGCCCCTGCCTCCCCTGCCCCAGCTGCATCGGCAGCCAGCTGCCTCAGCTTGAGCGTCCTGTCAAGCACGCCCGCACGTGTGCCCTTTGCACACTGGGCTGCGGCAGCTGCAGCAGTGGTTCCAGCTGACGCGCTGGCAGCAGTGACTAGCCCTGGCGACAGTATGTACATTGCGCAGTACCCAGCCAGCCCTGATGCAGCGGGTGGGGTGTCACTGGGTGGTATGTCCACGCTAACCTCACCAGGTGGTGCTGGAGAGGTGTATCAAGGCACCCCATGCAGCATGGACGCTCTTGAGGATTGCAGCACAGGATTTGACCTGGCAGCCACAAGCGGCTCCTGTGCCACGTCTCAGGGCATCAGTGCAAGCCCGCAATGCAGCGGCCTCAGCGTGCTGTCAAGCACACCAGAGGCGGTGCACTTTGCGCAGTGGGCAGCGCAGGTCACACAAGCAGGAGACAAAGCAAGTGACACCGCAACTGAGGCTGCTGCAGAACAGGTGCAGGAAGGGTTGGGCCACGCATCACCCACAAGCTCACCGCCCAGCTGCCTCACAACATCATCAGCCCTGTGCAGCGATCTGAGCGTGCTCACGTCGACGCCTGCTGCGGTGCCCTTCTCCCAGTGGGCTGCAGCCACCTCAGTTGCTGTAGACAGCACGCCACGTGCCGCAGTGCCCGACTCACCAGTGGCTACACAGATCACGCCAGCCGCCTCCCCTACCCTGTCCTTAGCTTCCACCCTCTCACCAGTGTCTGCATTGGGGGTGTATGGCCTGGACGGGACACCAATCAGTGGCGGTATGCACCTCAACGCTTTGGCACTGAACACTCCGGCCTCTGTGCCACAGGCAGCATTCGAGTTCAAGCTGGATCAGTTTGATACCTCTCCTCTGCCTCAGCACCTTCAGTCGTGGGGCCTGCAGCAGGCGGATGGCACACCGGCAACAGCAGCGGCCTCACCTGGGCCAAGCGGCAGTGACTTCACGTTCGGCCACATCGGTCACCCCATCACACCAGGCGTCACCAGTGCACCTGCAGCAGCGCCTGGGGACTCACCCGCCGGTCTGAGGCCCATAGGGTTGCAGGTGGCTGCTGGCACACCAAAGTCAGCTGCCACGCCAGCAGCTGATGTCCAGGGTGCGCCACAGCCTCAATCTCCAAACAGCTCGCCTAAGGCCCGGCAAGCCACACCCTGCAGTGCTGTTACTGCCTCCACACTGACAGCACCCAATTGGTCTGATGAGAAGGCCTTGGCAACTGGTGCAGCCCTGGCAGCTGGGTCACCCTCAGTCTCAGCTGGCAGCGTGGCCCCCACACCAGCAGCAGCTGCGCCTGGTGTCTGGCAGCATGCACACCTGCTGGAGGAGGAGGAGGAGGAGGAGCAGGCGGGCGGCAGCCCGGACACCTTTGCCACGCCGCTGGATGCGTTCTGCGTCCAGGCCACGCCAGGCACGGATGGCGCCTTCTTCACTGGTCGCAGTGTGCTGCCGCCCACCAGTCTGTCCATGCTGCGCACTGGAATCCCCTCACGTGCCGCGCCATCAGCCATCAAGGCTGCAGGTGCTGGGCTTCTGTTCGGCACGCCGCAGGCCGCTGCCCCCACCGCACTTGCAGTGGTCCCTGAAGCAACTGATGGGCCCGATGCGCTCGCTGAGCCGGATGAGAGCCAGTGTGGGAGTGATGGAGCAGCTGCCGAGGAAGGCCACGCAGCAGCTGTGGCTGTGATGCCGTACTCGCCTGTGCAGGAGGCAGGGCCTGTGGAGGCTGATCTGCAGGCATCCGACATACCCCCCCCTGCCTCTTTGGGCTATGAGGCCACCTCCCCCACACCCAGTGTGGGCATGGCCAGCAGCTGCGGCAGCTGCGGCCCAGCAACCCCTGCCACACCCGCCGCAGCGGTGCATGCCCTGGAAGTAGGCTTCCCAGGCTTCCAGTCCCCGGCTGGGCAGATGGACGCCCTGGGCTCGGCCATCAAGCCTGCAGAGCCTGCTTCACCTGCGTGGCCGCTGGACTGCACGAGCGTGTTTGCTGCCCGGCTGCACAGCACCCTTGCACGCAGCAGTCATGATGGTGCAGAGGAGGACCCTGCCCAGTCCAGCCCTGTGCCTGTGGAGGGCGCGATCTCTGCAGCAAGGGTCAGAGTCAGCGCCATGGTTTACGACCATCCTGAGTCCATCTTTGCGCGTGTCGCTCGCAGCCCCTCTGAGCTTTGGGCTGCAGGCAGCACCCAGGCGGGTCACCTTGCACATGGCCTGGGCTTGGAGGCTAGCCAGTCGGCTAGCCTCATGGCGCAGAGTGTGAGTGGCAGCAACGGCAGCGTGTGCAGTGGTGTGCATGCGCAGCGGCGGCCCATGCGGCTGCCGCCGCATGGCATGCTGGACACGCCATGCGCGCATCCGGAGGGTTCCATTGCCGCTGGCTCGCCCACCTCTGCGCTGTCTTTTGACACCCAGTGCAACAGCGCAGCCAGTGGTGTGGATGGCGTTGCTGCAGACCAGCGGTGGGCCGAGGCAGTGCGCCCGGCTTTGCCACTCAGCCCGTGCGGCTCAGTGGGTGATGCAGAGGCCCACACTGTGGGTGGTGCTGTCCTTCAGGCAGCCAGCATCACTGCAGGCACCGTGCAGCTGTATGATGAAGTGCAGCCGTTTGATGGCGCCCAATCTGACAGTGCGATGTCAACTCCACCCAAGCAGCGTATAAGCCGAGGGCTGGCTTGGGCGCAGCCTTATGATGAAGCTGACGTGGGCGGTGGTGAGGTGTTTGGCATGATGCTGCCAGATGGCACGAGCCTTGAGGTGGATGCCAGCCCACTCAGTGCCAAGCGCTGCGTGCAAGCCCTGTCCTCTCCAGCATCGTCAGCTGCAGCTGGCACAGGTGCACCCGGACTGAGGAGCACCTCGGCATCCCCTGCAGCATCCGGCGCTTCTTCCTCTCTGTTTGGCAGCACGCAGTCCTCAGATGTCTGTGAGCTGCTGTTTGGCGCGGAGCATGTGGCGTGCTGTGGCCTGCCCTCGTCTCAGGGTGTGCGTGGGGCAGTGGCTTCACTGGGCGCTGTTGGTGCAGTGACGCAGCACATGCCCACACCAGCCAACTCCCCCATCGCACCACTGCCCACTGCCACACCCAGCCGCGTGTTTCCCCTGCTGGCATGCCCATATGCTGGCGCGGATGCTGCAGAAACAGACGAGCAGGTGCCGGATGAGCAGCACGCAGATGTGTTTGGGGAGTGGGTGGGTGCCGAGGAGGTGGACACGGCTTTAGCAGCGCCTGACACGACAGCGGCTGACACAGCTTTAGCAGGTCCGCAGAGGCAGCCATCTCTGCAGGCCGACCGCCCTGCTGTGCTGCACCTGCGCGCACCAGGCTCCCCATCCCCAACCCCCTTCAGCTCGCCTGCCGTCTCTGTCAAGTCAGCAGCTGGGGCCCTGCCTGACACTGGTGTGGTTGGCATCCCGGGCGGCTGGACCAAGCCAATGGCACCCTCCATCCGCCCCTCCCCCACCCCATGCAGCTCCCCTGCCCACAGCTTGGGCCATGGCAGTAGCTGGTTTGGTGGTGCAGACAGCCCTGCTGCCAGTTGGGCCAGTGGCACCGCCAGCCACACCAGTCTGTCCGGCAGTGCCGCCAGGCGTGTGCCGTGCCCCGACCATGCTGGGCTGCCAGGGCTAGGGGATGGGCCATTACCTGCAGGGAGGGAGATGGATGAGGCAGTAGATGAGGAGCAGGCTGTGGACGCTCCCCTGGGCAGTGATGGAGGCTGGGGCAGTGCACCAGACACCCCGGCCTCCCAGCTTGCACAGCTGCTGGTCCTGCTGCAAGAGGAGCCCACGCCTGGCTCTGGCTTGCAGGCGTGCACGCCCCTCAACACCCCCCTTGCCAGCAAGACTGCAGCTGGTGCTGAGGGAACGCCACCTGGGATGCTGGCAGCTGTAGCAAATGCGGAGAATGCGCAGGAGGATTTGCAGGCCGGGCTTGATGTGTTTGAGGCAGCGGCCTTTGATGCTGTCTCTTCACCCTTTTGCGTGGACGGCAACCTGGCTGTTGGTCACCTGAAGGACCAGCAAGCTACCTCCCCTGCAGCCGTAGGCACGGGCGTCAAACTGTCGGAGGATGAGTTGCAGCCTGCAGCTCCAACCGCCAGTCTGCTGGCAGCCAAGCCTGATGTGGGCCAACAGAAGGACCAGCAGCCTCCTGGCTCGGCAGCAGCTACACCTCTGCCCAAACAGCAACAGCCGCTGCAGCAGGCCAAGCCACTGCCTGCGCCAGTCACAGACACAGTCACTGGTTCAGCACCGGCCTCGCCAGCGGCCAGCATCTACCAGGGCGTGTGCACACCCATGACAGACTCACTGTATGAGGGCATTAGCACCCCCTTGAGCACGCTCAGTTCCCTGATGCCACCTGCAGCAAGGGATGGTGGAACAGTGGAGGTTGCAGGTGGCCCCGCGCCTGCGCGGCCCATCACAGCGCTGCTGGATGCTGCAGCTGCCCCCATGGTCAGTGCACCTTCCCCACCTGCGACCAAAGCCGCGCGTGGGCTCCTGGGCAAGCCGGTGCCCTTCTTCTTCATGAAGACTGCGGCGGCTGGTGGATGCCCTGCATCCCCCGCCACACGCGGCAGTGCCGGATCCACGGGCACCACGTCCAGCTTCCTCACAGCTGCCACGTCCAGCTTCTGGGCACCTTCCGAGAACACCCTGTTTGCCAGCAACGCGCAGGCGGGCGCTACAGCTGGGGGGCCCAAGGTCACGGTGCATGGCGCCGGGGGCAAGGCGATCACCGCGAACCAGGACGTGCTGCTTGACGCGCGCGGGTCACCGGCCCGAGCCGTGGCCATGGGCACAGGGTCAGGCGGGGGCAGCCAGGGTGCGCAGGGCGGCATGCGCCACAGCTGGCGTGACATCTACGTGGTGCCGCCCCACCCGATGCCCAAGCTGCAGATCGCCAAGGCCCAGGGGGTGCACCTGGCCAGCCCCCCACCTGCTGCACGCCACACCACCGCCCCCGCAGCTGGAGAGGCCGGGGGTTGGCCATTCTACGGCTTTGATGCAGTGCCGCTCCCCAGCCAGCCCGGACACTTAGCCCAGCTTGAGGGCCCGGCTGCGCCTGCCAGCAAGCCAGCAGCACACGCTGCAGTCATGGTGCAGCCAGCTGCAGCACAGCCACCCCCAGCCGGGCCCCAGCGCATCCTGCTGTACAGCACAGACGTGCAGACGACCCCGGGCCTGGCCAAGGCCGCAGGTCGGGGCGTGGACGCAGCAGCAGGGGATGATGCTGGGGAGGTCACAGCACGTGGCGTGCGTGGGCGTGCGCGCGACGGCGCGGTGCAGACCACGCCCGGTCTGGCTGTGTGTGCAGCCAAGGCTGATGCGCCTGCACCTGACTTCACGTTTGCGGTGCGTGGCCGAGGGGCCCGTGCGCGCTGCGTTCATGTGATGGCCCATGTGCCGCTGTGCGTGTGGCTTGGAACAAATCAAACCTGTTGTTACACTTCAGGCATGCAGTTTGACAGTTGGAACATAGCATCGGCTTACTTCGCATGCATCCGGGTCTGATCACCATGCATCCGGGCCTGATCACCATGCCTCATAATAATAATGATAATGACACGGCGTTTCACATCACCATGCTTGTTGCGTACTTGCGCTCAATTACCACCCACCTGCTTCCAGGCGCCCTTCCCACTGCAACATGACGGCCCCAAGGACGGCAGCGGCAGCGCTGCATCTTCAGGGCTGCTGGTGGGAAGCTGCGAGGGAGCTAACACAGCCATGTCAGGTGGCAGCAGCCACCCATGCGGCCCATCCCTTCTGGCCTCACAGCGTGTGGCACACCAACAGCAGGAGGAGGAGCAGCAGGACACGCCTGGCCCTGGAAAGGTGCGCAGGTAAAATGCTGTTGGCCTGTGCACCCTCAACCCTGAAGCACCCCTAAAGGTTAAGGGTGTAGGGGTGCTTCAGGGTTGAGGGTGCACAGACCAACAGCGTTTCAACATCATGCTTTGCCTGCATTGGCATGACTCAGCCTGGGACGTGACATGGGTGAGAATCACTGCCGTAGATCACACATGAGGCTTGTGGAAGCCCGCCGCAACTGCCTCACGTGGTATTTCGCAGCACCTGGCACATGCACCAGGGGGTGGTTGTTGGTGTGGTGCAGCCACAATGTCCGGACCAGCCAGTCCACCACATACAGCTGCACACGTGCTTGGTGGGGCGCACATGACCACCACCTCGCACCTCGCCTGTGAAACGCCGTGTGATTATTGTCGTTATTTCATGCACCTCGATGCGGTGCACCGCATGCAGGCGCGCAAGCCGCGCGGGCGCGCATGGCGGGCCGCGCTCACACACAGCGCGGAGAAGGAAGTGAGGCGGCGGGCTGCTGCGCTGGCCGTGCGGGTGTCCCCGTACTTCAGGCGTGCAGCAGCAGGGGCCGGGCGGGCTGCTGTGGTTGCGGGCGGTGCCGCTGCTGGCACAACCGCGTCGACGGCTGTGCCGTAGTGGGTGTGCACCCATGTTCTAAGGGTTCGCACACCCGTGGCCTCAGAGGACAGAGGAACGCAGAAAATGCACCAGCCGATGGGCGTGGCCGATGGGTGTTGCATGCCCGGTGTGAGCTGCATCACTTTCACCCGGCCATGGACTCAGTGAAAACAGAAAAACAGAGCCAGGTGCGAGCGCACAGAGGCGCAAACATAAGGAGTACAGCATGTGCCAGTGCATTGGAGTTCAGTGGGACAAGGGGGGAGGCATGCCATGCCAGGTGACAGGTGCCATGCTCGATGTGTGGGTGAAACGTGTGGCAGGAGGTGACATATACAGAGCAGATGCATATGTGCAGCGTGCAGCTTTTGTGCATTGATAGCTTGCAGTAGTAGCCCTGCTGATACCCTGTGATGAACTGCGTGTATGCATCAATGCAACTTGTCGACGACATGCAAATCTAACCATGTAATCGCTGAAGCACCAAAATGTGCAGTAACTGGCTGGCTCCAGCATCGCAATAAAACGCATCGGGCTTCTGATCCAGAGCACTCGAAAGTGGCGTACCTGTTAAATGATACATTCGTTTCTTTCATCGTTTTGCCCCTGCCGGCCAAGGCGATGTCCATGACCCTTGTGCCCTTTTGACACGTGCTCGGATGGGTTGTGGGGTATCCACACGAGCGGGCGCAGAGCCTCAGCTGGTCGGTATCACGCCCGCTTCAGCGCGTGTTATGATCACGGGCGGGCTTGCTATTGCCTTGCATGGATACCATGCATGCCATGCCATGCCATGCCATGCCATGCCATCAAGATATCATGCATGCTTTTCAGCAACCTGCTCCAGCGGGATAACACATCCACCGCCCTTATACACTAGCATCACAGCCCTGCCATGCACCCTCTTTTGTGCATGTGGTTAACTGCACGGCAGGCCCTCCAGCACAAGGATCCTCAGCAAAGGCCTCCAGCACATGCACCCAGCAGCTGGGAGCAGCTGCCATGCAAGCCTGAGGTGCAGGAGGCTCTGCGCGCGGCAGGCCTGGGCTTGGCCACAGCAGCCACCATCATCCAGCAGCTGGGCCTGGAGGAGGTGTCTGATTTGGCACTGGTTGGGGAGGAGGATGTGGCCAAGTTAGGGCTGCGTCCTGTTGAGGCCAAGAAGCTGCTCGCAGCGGTACGCAGTGCCAAACCAAGCGACCAGATCACAGCAGCGGGTAGCAGCGCCAGCAATAACGGGGCAGGTGCTGTTTCTGGCAATGGCAGTACAAAAGGTGCATTTGGGGCAGTACACGGTACCGCGCAGGCAGTACAGCGGGACCCAGGCCTGCCGCTCGTGCCCCCGAACAGCAAGCTCTCTGTGAGTTCCCCACACACAGGAAGCCAAGGCCGGGCTTCACCAGTGCAGTAGCACCCCTGTCCATTGTTTGCTTGCGGTTCAGGAACGTTGGGGTCTAGGCAAGCAGGGATGGGTTTCACTGAGGCTCCAAGGGTCTTGGGTTTAGGTCTGTGTTCCTTCAGGGTTTAGGGCTCAGGGTTTAGCCTACCCTGAAGACCACGCACACCTCGCTCCTCATGTTACTGCTGCTTAGGCTCATACCACCCTGGTGTGCCTGCCCGTGCCAGGCTGGCATCGGGCTGTGCTGCTCTGTCCTTCATGACGGCCTCACAAAATTTGTGTGGCTGCCTGCCTAGGACGTGATCAAGAAGGGGCTGCACCTGGGGGTCACGCTGCTTTCAGAGATCGGGCCGATGCTGCCGTTTCCAGGTGAGCTGAAGCCTGATTCTGTAAGGAAGGTTGGAGACTGCAACCACACCCACAAGGCCACAACCTTGGCCGCAACACACCCTGTGGATGAACCCCTGTGGGAAACCCCAGGCTGGCAGGGCAAGTCCTGTCTTGTGCTGTTGTCTGAGAGGCGTAGCACACCTATGCTACCTTATGAGTTATGACATCTATATTACCACACCCATACTAGCTTGTGACACCAATACTGTACTAGCTTGTGGACCACATGGCAGATAGCCCTAGAGGTCGCACGGGGTCAGTCCTTCACCATGTTCTCCTGCCTGTCGTTATGACCCTGAACCCTAAACCCTAAACCCTGAACCCTACACCCTAAACCCTAAACCCTACAACCCTAAACCCTAAACCCTGAACCCTAAACCCTAAACCCTACATGGCCCACAGGCGCAGAGGCCGCCGCGCTCCTCGTGGCACTGCTCCAGCGCGCCGAGACCGCGCTGGTGTGCCGCGACAACCTGGCCGCCCTGGCCCAGCGCGCGTCAGAGCTGATGGACGTGATTGTGGAGCGGCGGGAGCGGGTGGGGTCGGGCGGGCCCGTGGCATACCGCTCACTGGTGGGGCGGTTCGTGGACCTGCTGCGCCGCATCCAGGTGTGTTGGGGACCGGGTTTTGTTGAGGTGCTTAAATGTTCACGAGGTGCGCCGCATCCAGGTGGGGGACCATCCAGGTTTTTTGTTAAGTCTTAAGTGCTCTGCGAGGTCAGATTTTCTGGGGTGAATGTTCATGAGGTGCGCCGCATCCAGGTGGGGGACCAGGTTTGTGTGCCGCGAGGTGCATTTCTACATCTCCCACAGGAGATGAGCTGAGGAAGCATTTTGCACGGACGGGCCAGTGCACGTTGTTTGAGACATGACGCGTTGTGCAGATGCCTTCATCTACAGCGGACAATAGCAACTGGACCCTAAAATGCTGGTGCAGGACCCTTACGTTTGCCGTACTTTTGCGGTTTTGGGCCAGTTTCTTTCATTTGCAACATGCGCACGCCTCACGCTGAAACACACCACAGGACTACAGTGCGGCGTTCATGGGCAAGCACTGGCTGGTGCGGCTGCTGACGGCCAAGTCAGATGCAGAGGGCTTTGAAGAGCTGGCGTCAGGGCTGCGGGAGCTGACGGTGCGTATGCTGTACTAATAATAACAATAACATGGTGTTTCACAGAAGCCAAACACCATGTGCTGTGTGTTGTTTATGTATCATGTTCAGAAGTAATCTTCATACATATACAAGGTAGGCACAGAGCATTCCAGCGGTTCGACCATTTGACTGGCTGGTTGGCCAGCATTGCTCACATTGTGGATGGATTGGGACTGGATAGTAGGTTAAGGGTTGAGGGTTCTACTGCACTGTTATGAGCGGGCGTGCGCAAGAATAAACTAGGCGTCCACCGATCCCTAGAACTCGCAAGAATGTCGCATTGGCCAGTGCAGAGAACCAGAGTTCTACTGCCACTGCGTGGCAAGAACCCATGTGTTTTTAGGGTTTTATAGGTTTTGTAGCGCTTTTACGACCTAAACCCTCAACCCTGGATCTGCCTGCCTGGCAGGTGGAGGCAGTGTTTGCTGTGACAGCAGACACACATGCGGTTGCGTCAGACATCCAGCAAAAAGTGGACGCTCTGGTGTCTGACATGCGTGGCCGTACCGTGTATGTGGTACGTCATGCGTGCGCTGCCAGCTACCGTTGTGCTTTCAGGGCATGCAACGCTGTGTTCCATTGCATGGGGGATCACGTCCTGTGCAGCAGTGTGATAGACGTTTGGCTGTCTGGTCCAGCTGTGTGGTGTCAGACTAGCATCGTATGCTTGGTGTCAGACTAGCATCCTAAGGCCTCGCTGACCCTGCCTCTGTGCAAATAGGACCACTCCAAGCAGCTGCGTGAGCTGGTGGATTCATTGGGTGGTGTGGATGCTGTACTGTCAGACCCCAGCCTACAGGTACGTCTCATAGTTCATATGTGGTGACTGGCTGACTGCACATGTTACATTGTCATGAATGCACAGCGCGCAACAATTCAGAAGCGGATAGTAGTGAGCTTGTACGGAAATCAGAACGTACTGCTGAACCATACCGAGATCGTGCACTGCACTACCTCGGTAGTGCTATTCTACCGCCGTGGTGCTGTTCTACCTCAGAGAGATGACCTTCCCAGCTCCTGTCTGACGTATGGCCGCAGGAACAAGCTCTAGCAGCCATGGAGCTTGGTCAGCGCCTGAGCGTGACCATGGTGTGCGCGCCTGCTGTGCCTGGGACGCATGCGTCGCACACTCTGGCACTCATAAAGTGGAACTGGATTGTGTTTGCTGCCTTGGTCACGTCATATGTGCGAGACTGCCGTGGCACCTGTGTTGATTCAAGTCCTGTGGTTCTGGCTGATTACCGCATGCGCATGTGCAGATGCAGCAGGCGCTGAAAGTGGCCCAGGCACAGATCGTTGGGGCCATGGACCGAGGATTCCACCGCCACATCCGTCACACAGACCTGAAGCTGTTCTGGAGCACCTTTTATGAGGGGTGGAAGGTGTGTGTACTGCCGGTGTGTGTACTGCTGCTGTACCACAGCTCACTACATGTGAACTACTGTGTGATAATAATGAACAACTGGAGCGCTACAGCTGGATCTGCATGCTGTATTCTGTGTGCGGAGGTCAGAACTCTGTGTATGCTGCTTCATGCGCTTCCTTAACCCCGCCTTGCAGCATATGTTGAACGGCACGGGAGACTGGTGTTAGAATAGACACGCATGCATGAAAGTAGACTGGGGCATGTTTTTACAGTGTTTAGATGGCCCTGGTATCCAGTTCCTGTGGGGTGGGCTTGGGCTGGACAGGTACCCGTTGTGTGTTTGGCGTGATATCTCCAGTGCTGCTGCCCCAGGTGGTGTGGCAGCAGCTGGGACGGCCTTGCTGCACCCTTGGCCCACCTGCACTGCCTCCCCATTCACTGTGGGTTTTCATTATTATAAGTGGTGTTTCCTGTGGTGTGCCCCTCACGGCAGGTGCCTTGGACTCTCTGGTGGTCGGAGTTCCCTGATGCGCTGGCTGAGGTGCATGTGGATGCAGCGACAGTGACGAGGCTGCAGCAGCTGCTGGCTTCATCCGTGTCCAAGGTGCGGGAAGTGTTCGTTGGGACAAAGTACGTAATCGTAACACGGTAGTACAAAGTGAGTGCGTTCAGAGGCCGCTGTTCAGTTGCAGCTCAGTGCAGGGGTTTGTATGTGCAGTGCAGATGCACAACACTGCAGGATACATCAGCCCAGCATTCCTTCTGACTGCAGCGGTTCCTTCTGACCGCTGCAGTCAGAAGGAATGCTGGAGCTCAGTGCTGTCGTATCAATGCTTTGTTTCACACATGGTCATGATCTCCGCACATGGTCATGATCTCCGCACATCTGTTCTCATGCATGCAAGCATGGCATGGCATGCATGGAATACATGGTATGGCACGCATGGCATGGCACGCATGGTATGGCACGCATAGCATGGCATGGCACGCATGGCATGGCATGGCACGCACCATGGCAGGCATGGCATACACCCATGTATGTATGGTATGCATGCGTTCGTTTCCTGCTCGCATGACGCTCACTACTTGCAGGCCGCATTCCAAGAGGCTGTGGAGCGGTGGGAGCCGGAGTTTGTGTCGGTGGACGAGCTCAAGCTTTCCTTCCCCCCAGACGTGAACCTTGCCGCGCGTGTGTCGCAGCTGGTGGGCGGCGCTGGCAGTGGCAGTAGTGGCAGTAGTGGCGGCGGGCCTCATGCCGATGGACCTTATGCTGGACCATATTCTGCGGATGGTCATGCACCTGCTGGGGCGGCTGCTGCTGCTACTGCCACATATGTTTCTGCAGCTGTCCCATCACCACTACCACCTGTTGACAGCAGCACACCCAGCACAGGCGGGAAACAGGCGGGGATGGGCCTGAAGTTTGCCCCTGGCCAGCCTGCACCTCCTAAAGCGGCCAAAGTGGCGCCAGGTGCCCTTGCAGCAGCACATGCTGCTGGGGTGACGAACGGCCAGCTGGACCCCCTCACCCAGGAAGTTGATCGGACCAGCGTCGTCGGGGCACCCAGGATCACCCAGGATCTGAAGGGGCCAGCGGAAGACGAACGGGCCAGCGCCGGTGAGATGCCGGGTAGCGTGCGCAGCCACCCGCACAGCAACGGGCCACCGCACCGGTTCCTGGCACACGCGCTTTCTAGGAAGGACGGCAGTACAGCCATGGCGCGGTGCAGGTTGCCTGATCTGGATCCGCTGTACTGCGGACGGGACAGCACCACATCTGCCCTTGTGGACAAGATCTTACAATCTGCAGGTTCAGGGCCAGGATCTCCAGGCTCTCCAGGATCTGCGGGATCTGCAGGATCTCCGGGATCAGGGCCAGGATCGTCATCAGAGGATGGACCTAACGAGGGCACGCAGCCGTTGCGAAGGCCGCGCGTGTTTGTGCTGCTGGGTGTGGCTGGCATCGGCAAGTCCTGCCTGGCCTTGGATGTGGCGTGGCGGCTGGCGCGGCGTGGCTTTGTGCCAGGTAATAATAGCAATGACAACACGGCGTGGCTTTGTGCCGGATGGGGCCATACAACCCGGCAAGCAGCTGAAGGGTGTGCTACGCCGCTGTTATGTTACCGTGTTTACCACCTCACTGCTGCTGTTGTTATCTCAGTGCTGTTGGCTCAGCATGTGCATCACATACTATGATACCGTACTAATGATACTGAATACATACTGATACTATTATTTATAATGCCAACAATAATACTACTGCTCATACTAACACTAACTTTGTGCAGGTGGCGCGTCATGGGTGAGCCTGCGCGGCGCGGTGTCGCTCAGCGATGTGGTGGGGCGGGCATGTGACGCGCTGGGCGTGGTGCAGGAGCAGGCAAGTGCAGGTGACGGTGTGCCATGCAGTCCATGCTCCTATACCCTCACGCTCCTAAACCCTCATGTTCTTCAACCCTCATGTTCCTGAACGCTGGGGGGGCCATGTCTGGAAAGGTACTGGCCCACACTGTTGAGGCGGCAGCGGGCCGGCACCCTAGCATGGCAGCGTGTTACAATGTCCTATATTACTATCGTATTGTGTTGTACTGTTGTTATATCATTTCCCTGACTGCAGGACGGGCTGACACCCTACTCACCGCAGCGCGTTGATCTAACACTTGTGCACTTCCCTGGCTGCAGGACGGTCATCGTGCGCTGGCTAGCCTGCACGCACACGTGGCACAGAGGGCCAGCGGCTGTGGCCGAGTGCTGCTGGTGCTAGACAGCTGTGAGGATGTCCTGACTGGGCGCCAGCCAGCAGCCCTGCTCACGCTGCTGGCCTCGGTGCGTGGATTTCAGGGTTTAGGGCTTAGGGTTTAGGGTTTGGGGCTTAGGGTTAAGGGCTTCAGGGTTGAGGGTTTAGGGGTTCAGGGTTTAGCGACATGGCTGCTGGATGTTGAGGGGTGCTGTATTTGCACTTGTCCCCATTTGCTCACAGTTTGTTGTGCATGTGCTTAAACCCACCATTTGCCTCTGCAGTTGCTGGAGGTGAAGGGTGTGGTGCTGCTGCTCACGTCATGTGTCCCTCTGGAACCATTCCTCACACCAGCAGAGATTGATCCAACCAGCCAGTCTGACAGCCGTCTGACAATCATGCAGGCGCTTGCGTCAGCCAGCACGGGTGATGGTGGTGGTGGTGTCAGTTCTGTGCTTCTGCGCCATAGAGATGACGACAGCACAGCAGGCCCCAAAGCAATACCAGCATCACCAGCAGCAGCCGCAGCATCACCAGCAGCAGCAGCTGACACAGCAGCAACAAGTACAGCGGCAGCAGCCGCCTCTGAAGTAGCAGTAGCAACAGCTGCCGCTGAAGCAGCAGCCCCTGAAGAAGCGGCAGCTGTGCCCTGGGCACAGAAGGTGCAGGCCGCTGGTGGTGTGTACACCTTCCACGTGCCCCCAGTGGGCATGGCTCCCATCCGGGAGCTTGTGCAGGGTGTGGCGGCTGGGGAGGCCCTGAGTGAAGATGAGGTGTCAGCGGTGGCGTCCATGTGCCATGGAGTGCCCCTGCTCACGCGGCTGGCCGCAGATGCACTTGCCCAAGGCCGCATCAGCGTGGAAGCCTTGAGGGTGGGCATGCGGGGCGCGTCGGATGCAGCAGGCAATGCCACGCCCAGCAGCGGCGATGGTGCCAGTGATGGTGCCAGTGATGGTGTCAGCCCAGGGCAGAAGCCTGGTGCGTCGCACGCGGCGGCAGCAGCAGCAGCAGCAGCAGAAGCTGTTCGCGGCCTTCATGCAGCAGGTCACAGCAGCCAAGTGGCGCTGCTGCTGAAGACCCTGCCGCGCACCATGCTGCAGCAGCTGGTGTGCTTGGCTGTGTTCCCGTCCAGCTTCGATGAGGAAGGTGCAGCTGCAGTGATGGGCTGCAGCGCAGAGCGGGTGCCCGGCGTGCTGCGCGTGCTGTACGGCCATTCCCTGCTGCTCCATGACAGTCTGAAGGGAGAGGCGTACCTGCACATGGCGGTACGCACAACCCTCATGGATGACCTGTGCCACGGCGGTGCAGCCTCCTTCCGGGGCCTGGGTTCAACTCTGGCGGCCGCCAAGGAGCGTTTTGTCGCGTACTTCTCACGGCTGTTGGGGGAGTGGGGCGATTTGTACTGCTCCCCAGCCTTTGGCCTGGCAGTACAGCTACTGCGCAGCCACATGTCAGACATAGCAGCTGTGTGGCAGCTGCTTCAGGAGCCGGGGACCAGCCCAGCAAGCATTGCGGCTGCAGGCAGGGGCATGACTAATGCGGTGCTGGAGCTCCTGCAAGATGTGCACATGCTGCAGCCATCGGAGGCGGTGTGGGGCCACCTGGTGGCAGCACTGGATCAGTACAGCAGTACAGAAGGCCAGCAGCACAGCAGTACACAAGGCCAGCAGTACAGCAGCACAGAAGGCCAGCAGCACAGCAGTACAGAAGGCCAGCAGCACAGCAGTACACAAGGCCAGCAGCACAGCAGTACACAAGGCCAGCAGCACAGCGGTACAGAAGCGCAGCAGCACGGACGCGCAGGTCACACAGCTGACAGCGGTGCATCCGCCTCGCCGTCCGCCCGCGCAGCTCTGACCGCCAACCTGCTTGAGGCACAGGCTGCGTGCCTGCAGGGCGCAGGGAGGGCAGCGGAGGCTGAGCGGTGTTGCCGCCGCGCGTTGCTGCTCCGGCCAGGTGGCGCGATGATCAACCTCAATCAGCCGTCCCTCCCCCCGGGGCAGATCCCCCTGCGCGCGGAGCTGCTGGCCTCCATGCACCAGCTTGCTGCGTGCCTGACTGGGCAGGGCAAGTGGGGGGAGGGAGAGCCGTTGTACCGCCAGGTGCTGACTGGGTGCAGTACACTGCTGGGTCCTGAGCACCCGGACACTCTCACGGCAGCCCACAGCCTCGCACGCTGCCTGCTGGGGAGCGGCAGCGCTGCGCCAGCCGAGCCGCTGCTTAGACAGGCGCTGGAAGGCCGGGAGAAGGTGCTGGGGCCGGAGCATCCACGGACCCTGAATGTCTTGGCTGATCTCACAGCCTGCCTCACCCAGCTGGGGAAGGTCAGCAACAGCGCAGGGCTGCGTCCTGTACAAGCAGCCACATGAGCTCATTTTGGAACATACAACAGTACATTTTGAACTCTATCTGGTTCCTGTGGCGTGCAGTATGAGCATGGTGCACGTACACGGTTGCTCGGGATCTCAACTGATTAGCCGAGGTAGCCTGCACGTGGTCTTCACGCACAATGTCTGGGCTGTTGCAAACGATGCACGGCAGGTGTTGCGCGCGCACGGTGTGCTGACGTTGCCGATTGTGCACAGAGGCATGTAGGCGCTGTATATGGTGCTGCTGGCTGGCATCCAGCGCAAGGTTGTGCAGGCAACAACGCAGAGCTGCCAGCAGCGCGTGAGCATGAGATAGACCGTCAGGCTGTGCAAGGCAGATCTTTGCCCGTTGACATGCACAGCAGCTTTGAACGTCAAGGTGTGCTCTGGTTTCTGCAGCAGTGCCCTACATGGCACAGATGTGCATCCATGACATGCAAGTTCAATGCGCAGCTGTCGCAATGCAGCATGCTTGCATGCACATTTGCACACGCTCGGGGATGCGCAATGGAGTCGCGCAGTTCCTTTCAACAGACAGTCCTGTCATGATAAACGCCATATCTCAACTCGGCCCCTCCACTGACTCCACACAAGCAATTGTTCGGAGATCAAGAAATGTTGGCCTCACAGCGAAAGATCCAGGTACTAGCACGACGTAAAGCAGCTCGTAGCACTGTTGGCCCACTACCTGTCGGTTAGCCAAACAACACAATGATCACAGTCGCGATGCGCCGAGGCATGTGCTGCCATGGTTTTTGATGCTGCACACAGCAGTACCTGAGAGCTATGTTGTTCAATCCGGCATTGAGTTGCCTCGGCTTGTTGGCAACCTGCTTGTCAAACTCGTGGTCCACGAGTTGCGCATGATGAAGCCGAAAATGATGGCACGTTGATAGGTTGCCAGTGAACCAGTCAAGGGGCGCTTTTGTAAGCGCTGAACGTGTGGACTGATGTCAGCTGCGCCTTCACCAAACATCTTCTGGGACGTCGCACCTCAGAAAGATGTGCGTGGGGACTCAACACGCCCAGTTGCATCTACACCGCTTGCATGCATGATGCAGAGCATCATGGTTGTTGTGCGCGCGGTGTCTGCAGACGGTGCATACAACCCCAACGTGTGTATACACATGCAGGTCACCGACAGCAATTTGCTTAGCGGGTGCGGCAAGTGTTTGCATGCAGCGCAGCGAACGCACTACGATGGCCCTTGATGCCTTGTCCGCGCATACCTGAGCACCTCAATGCTGCAGTGCTGCATACTCACGGCGCAGTGGCAGCATTGTATGGCCAACAGGTTGTGCCATTGCATGCCATCCCACAACGACCAGCACACACACACCTCTTCCATGCCCATCCTCCCATGCAGCATCTACATCAATGCGGCAATCGGTCTGGGGTTGCTCCTGGCATTTTGCTACTTCCAAACAAAATCTCGCTCCCTCTTCCGTTTCCGCACGGTGGGTGATCCGCGCATTTTGCGCACACTGCCATTTCATGACGCGCCCATGCAAGCATTGGGGGGGTCTGAAGCATGTGGGGGCCTGTGCTTGGGTCACCTGTGTCTGGTACCCCTGGTCCCAGATGAGGAAGGAACATCCATGTGTTGCATTCCATAGGAGGGCAGATCTGCTTCCCAGCCACCAGCGGCCCAGGCACCATGCACGGCCACAAACGTCTGACAACCCACGCTTGCCTTGAACGTTGAGCTGGTGACCTTGTTTGTGTGTCAACAGGTGTGTGCCAGCGTCACCGTTCCTCCGCCCCCAATACCCATGTCTGGGCGCTGGGGGCGCAAGTACTGGGGCTGGATCCCTGCCGTGTGGTGGGTGTCAGACCTGGAGGTGCTCACCAGCTGCGGCCTGGACGCGCTGATGCTGGTGCGTGAGAGCGTGGGAGGGCTGACGAGCCAAGGGTGGGCATGTTCATGTTCATGTTACACAAGCCTTCAGCCAGCCACGGGCTGATTGGGCTGATGAGGTTGGGCATGATGGCCACGAAGAGTGAGTGAGTGAGTGAGCGAGTGAGTGAGGGGGTGGGTGGGTGAGTGAGTGTTATATTAGGTGCTCAGATAGGTGATAGGTCCAGGTTGAACAGGAGTTGGAGGTCTGGTCAGGTGGGGCTGGCATCTGCGGTGTTTACTCACTGTGCCTCCCTGGCAACTGGTCCAGCAAAAAGAGGGTTGCAAGATGTGCAGCAGGTGGACAAAATGAGATTATGAGTTCAGCAGGAGCTGTCCGGTGGGTTGGCTGACTCAGGTAGCTGGCCTGGCAAGGTGCGTCTGGGACCCCAAAGACCATCAACATCAACTCTGCTGCGTGTGACCGTCACCGCGTACCCCCCCCCCCCCCCCCCCCCCC
>QAXD01000081.1:151945-190461 GCA_004335575.1 Haematococcus sp. NG2
AAGACACACCCCCAACACACACACACACAAACACCCCACACACGAGCACCCCGCACACCAGCACCCCACACCAGCCATTGGGACCCCGCACTCGCAGGTCAAGCTGCCCGTCATCGGCTTCCAGCTGTTTGCCCCCATCACTCTGGTGGGTGTGGCCGTTCTTATCCCTGTGCACTACACGCGCACGTGGCTGCTGCATGGAACCACCGACAGTGGCGGCGAGCAGGTCAACTTCTCGGTGAGTGATCGCTTCAGGCCCTTGCGAGGCCCGATTCGAACCCACGACCTGCCCGCGAAAATACAGCATGGGGGAAGAGCGAAGGTGGGGAATTCGTCCTATTAAGGGACAGCAATCAGGGCAGAACCTCTAACCTTCAGTTTGATGTGCAGTGTGCTGTGGGCAGGCTGCCCACCATGGTGCTTGTAGAGGGATGTATAGAAGGAAGCGCGCAAGGCGTTTGATGGCATCATTCAAGTTGCGATGCGGGCAGTGGAACTGACTCCCTGCCCTCTGGGCTCTGGATAAATGTGCAGAACCTTGCACGCCTCACGCTTGCGTCCATCGAGCCTGGTGACAAGATCATGTGGTAGGGTTGTGTGCGAGTGGATGTGCATACACTTGGCGCGCTGACCGTTCTGTTTGCAACGGCGAATGGGCTGTGATGGCTAAGCGCCACAAAGCACAGTGCTCGCGTGTGTGCTTGGCTTGACAAATGTACTGTGTATCACACTGCCACAGCACGATCATTACATCTGCTGTGGCCTGTGTGTGCAGGCTGCACTTTACGCTGCTGTACATCTGGGTCGGGTATGGGGTGTTTGTACTGCTGCATCACTACCGCCAGTTCAATAAGCTGCGGCTGCGGTACCTGCAGCGTGGTGAGTGGTGTGCGATGGCACCCATTTTGATGTTCCTTGGTGTTCTTGTTCTTGTTCTTGTTCTTCTCCTTCTTCTTCTTGTCCTTGTTCTTTTCTTGTCTTTTTTCTTTTCTTTTCTTTTCTTTTCTTTTCTTTTCTTTTCTTGTGTTTGCTTGGATGGCTTGGCCCATGCCTGGTGGCTGCGGTTCTCAGGGATTGCTGCTTGTGGTCTGCCAAGCGCTAGACAACACCATGCAGTGCATTGCGAGCGGGGCATCCGTGTCTGACTGTCTGTATTGCCTGTCCCCACTCAGGCTGAGAGTGGTTGCCGGGTGCTCGCTATCATCATTTGTCGTACACTGTTCCATGCCTACAGCATGCCCTGCTTGCCGTTCATCCTAACGCACCTGAAGCAACCCTGTGCACTTCACATGATGCCCCCACAGGTGATGATATCCAGTACTGGTCCCACGTCCTGGGGGCCACCACCCATCTCACACATCTCAAGGACCTAAATAACGCTGGTCATCCATCAGGGTCTCAACAGGACAGAGGGAAGGGCCGGCCCATGCCCTGTCCCACTAAAGACAGCAGGCAGGTGAGGGCCGCAGAGCCAGCTGCTCTGCCACGCAAGGCCCAGCACTCCAACTCCAGCACAGTGCCCACGCCTCCCTTTCCCTCCAGTGTGACGACCTTCGTTCCTTCCAGCACAGCTGCTGTGCAGCCGCCCGGGGCACCCACACACACCTCATCTGGCCCAGTAGCAGAAGGGCGAGAGGTGGAGGGGGGCGAGCCGATGTGCGACAGCAGTGAACCCAGCACTGCTGGTGCTGGTGCTGGTGGCGGTGCTGCTGCAGGTGCGGGTGCTGATCTGGGTGCTGGTGGCGGTGCTGCTGCAGGTGCGGGTGCTGGTGCTGGTGCTGGTGTTGATGGCACCCAGCCAGCGAGCAGTTGTTCTGCAGGGGAGGCAGGACAGGCACCTGAAGCTGGTCCCCGCCTCCCACCCTTGATGCCTAAACCAACAGGTCCTGCTGCGACTCAGAGCAACAGCCGCTCTGCAGCCAGGCCTCCCAAAAGTGTGACCTCGCAGCCAGAAGGTGTGACCTCACTGCCAAGGAGTGTGATATCACATCCCAGTGTGAGATCTCGTGGGAGCGGCGGTCTGAGTGAGTCTGGAGTGAGCAATGTGGGGGGGAAGGCCCCATCTGCAGCTGGCGGACTGGCACCCCCTGCCACATATGATGAATGGTTCAGCTCAGGGATGCTGGGCCAGCCCATGCCTTCAGCCATTGATCGGCTGGTGTCACGGCGCTTCGGGCGCGCATCTCACCAGAGCGGAGATGACGTGACAGACAGGCATGGCAGCAGTGTTGTGGCCCCACCAGCTGCAGGTGGGGGGTACAGTGCCGATGGTGCAGCTGGCAGTGCAGGTGCCGATGGGCCACCAACCATCTCCTCTGCCCTGGCAAGGTCCCACGGTCATAGCAGTGATGGAAGGGCTGCTGGTGGTGTTGCTGCTGGTGGTATTTCTGCTGGTGGTGGTGGTGCTGCTGGTATTGCTGCTGCTGGTGCTGTTGCTGCAAGTGCTGTTGCTGGTGCTGCTGTTGCGCCCAGCATGGTGTCAGGTGCCCAGGCACCAGCAAGCCCAGCACCAGGAGCAGAGGAGGGCCACAAAGAGCCCAGTATATCGCAGTCACAGCACCAGGCATTCGAATCAGCTGCGAATGCGGCTCCTCAGGAAGCGCACGGGTGGCAACCCACTGCCGTGGGCCAAGCGGCCAAGGCAAGGCAAACCCAGCACGAGGAGGACGAAGAGTTTGTGGGAGTGAATAAGTGGTGCATCCCGTGCGCACGCATTTCTGTGGCCGAGCCCCAGGGCCAGCGTGGCAGGAAGCACGCCCACATCCGGCCTGCAGCTGCAGCCGCAGCCCCAGGTAATGGTTTGTTGTTGTGGTGTTGGTGCTGGTGGTTGTTGCTGTTGTTGTTGTTGTGATGGTGGTGGTGGTGGTGGTGGTGGTGGTTTTTGTTGTTTGTGGTTGTTGTTACACCGTCAGCCAGTCCCAGGTAATGGAACTCCGGAGGCCTTCTGGCACACCCCTGCCGCAGGTGCAACAGCAGCAGGCCCACACTCAGCACCACCAGTCAGACTGGCTGCTGGCTCGTCAGACGGCTGCAGTACACCTGTCAGACTGGCTGGTGGCGCGTCAGACGGCTGCAGCACCGTGGGTGGTGATGAGGACCTAGAGGAGGCTGGTATGCTGCAGCGCCTGGCAGCCCTTGGCAAGGATGCACCTCACATCCTGCTGGAGAGGTGGGTGCAGTCTTTGACTATGAGAGTGTTAAGCCCTTAAGCCCGTAAGGTATGCAATATATAGACTGTATTACAGTACTGTATTTCGAGGTGCTGTATACATACTAATATTCACGCGGTAACCCTGGCTACCCTGCTCGCAGTGCCGGCTGGCTCATGCTGCTTTCCTTCGTGCTGTGGATTGCGATTGTGAGATTGTGCTGTGCTGTGCTGTGAAATCGTGCAATTCTGTGCTGTGCTGTGCTTCGCGATCACACGTGCAGGCCGTCCGTGCGGTTCCAGAAGCTGCAGTGGGTCCCACTGGCTGCAAACCATGACTCATACTTTCCCCCCTGGCAGGCCGATCTGTTTGAGCCGGTGCCTGAGCCTGGGCAGAGCACACGCCTGGCTGATGCACAGGATGACGGCAGTGATGAAGCACTCTGGGTTGGCAGCCACGGCCGGCTGCGACCGGTCCCTTGGCTGCCACAGGGGCAGCACTATGGGTATGACCTGGGCAGTCAGCAGGCAGCGGTACAGGTGCAGCGGTACGCTGTACTGGTCACTGACGTACCATACCCACCGTTCATGAAGCCCCCTGGCAGCGGCGCTCCCTCATTATCTTCAGACAACAAGGAGCGGAGCAGTGCAGCTGACCTGGGTGGGGCTGCAGGCGGGGCCAAAACAGGCAGCACAGCAGCTGGCAGTGCGGTACAGCATACAACGGAGCCTGACGAGTGCGGATCTCAAGGGTCCACGGCAGTACAAGATCACAGGCCCGCAGTACATGCCTGGCTGGAATCTGCGCGATCCCTGGTGCGGCACCTACTTTACGGCTTAGGGTTTAGGGTTTAGGTTTTAGGGTCCCTGATGCGTGACGTACTGTGGGTTGAGGGTTTAGGGTTCAGGGTTCAGGGTTTTAGGGTTTAGATTTTAGGTTCAGGGTCCCTGGTGCGTCACCTACACTCCTCCTGCTGCGTTGTTGCTGGGCATTGTGCTTGCATTGCTCTTGCTGTGTTTGGGCACTGGTGACTGCAGCAGCATCAGTAGTGTTCAGTCTGTGGCCCAGGCCAAGGAATTGCAACGAAATGTGGCTGGGCACAACGTCATAGACACATTGTTACCTTAACTGAGCGGGAGCGGATCACCTCGCAAACCACAATTCAACCTTCACCCTACCCTTACCTGGCCCCTGTGCACTGCAGCTGCTGCGTGTGGGCGGCTTCACGCCCTATGGCACCCAGGAAGAGCTGAAGCAAAAGTTTGAGCTCGCACAGCTGGCGCGCATGCAACACATGCGGCAGCCGAGCGAGAGTGGGGACCCACATGATTCAAGGCCTGGGTCTGGTCCTGGTCTTGGGACTGGGACTGGGACTGAGGCTGGGGAGGCGCAGCAGGCAAACGAGCAGCATGGGTTCCATGCAGCTGGTCATGATGTCCATGCAGCTGGTGATGGGTTCCATGCAGCTGGCCATGGTGTCCATGCAGCTGGTCATGGCGCCCATGCAGCTCAGCATGGTGTCCATGCAGCTGGTCATGGTGTGCAAGCCGGGGACATGGAGGCTGGGCATGGCCTTCAAGGCTGTGTGGGAAATGGCGAGGAGGAGGGCCACAGGGCAGGGGCTGCCTGTGTGAATGGCTCCAAGGCAGAGGAGGATGACATCGTCAACATCCTGGGTGGGTGGGCCTGAAGCCATAAGTTATTTGATGAATAGTAACAAGGCTTTTCACAGATGCCTGAAGCCATGCTGCGGCATTTTGGTTACAGCTAGGCAACGAAGCATCAATCTTCATTTGTGAAACGCCGTGTTATTATTGTTCAGCACTTGCCTAAGGCTGTGCCACATCAAAGGGCAGGGTGTTATCGTTAATATTACTATTCCTGCAGGCGGGGAGTTCCTGGATCGTGCACACACACTGCGGCGGACCCTAGGTCTCACCCCACTCCACGCCCTGGACCGGTATGGGCCCAGGGGCCTAGCAGGGGCAGGGGCAGGGGAGGCTGATGAGAGTGTGTCATCCGGGGCCGGGTTCCATCATCAGGTGCCACACGAGAAGCTCTCGGTGTTAGGCAGCGGGGCGCCGGCGCATGGTGTGGGTGCGGCTGGTGCAGGGGGGGTGCGGGGGAGCGCGGCAGCGGCTGCAGGGGCGAGTGGCGGCTCCCATCTGCGGCACAGGAAAGGGGGTGGCTCTGGGAGTGGCGGCTCTTTCTTTGGGTTCAAGGTTAACAAGGGGCCAGGGCCACAGCAACCTACAGCTCAGCTCGCCCACAAACGCTCCAGTGCGGCTGAGGCTGGTGCCCCAGGCATCCAAACTCAACCAAACCCTACCCAAACTTTGGAGCTTGCCTCCATCCAAGTCCACGTGACGGCACCGGGGCAAGCCAGTCCCACTCATCAACCCCTCATCAACCCCCCTGCCGCTGGGGCACCCCCTCCCCACGCACCCCCTCCCCACGCACGCACCCCCTCCCCACGCACCCCCCTCCCCACCAACTCCCAGCCCAGCTATTAACAGCAGTGCAGAGCCTCTTCGGGGAAGCCTTCGGAGAAGCGCGTCTGAGGCAGCGCTCAGGGCACGTGCCAAGTCCGCGTGGGCGGCCGCCCGTGCTGCGGTGTTTGACGGCCGGGTGGGTGTACTGCCTAACAGCCCGGCGTACTGCCCGGTGTCTGCGCTGTTCAGGCGGGCGCTGCCGCACGATTTCGTGCGGGCCGTCCCCCTGCACAACCACACGCGGATCCACATCCTGCTGCGCTGGTGGTACCTGGCCATGGTGCGCTCTTACTAATAAAACAACAGCAACAGGCTTAGAATTTTAGGGGACCAGGTGGTTAGGGTTTATGTTTATGTTTAGGGTTTAGGGGGATTAGGGTTCAGGATTAGGGTTAGGGTTTTTAAGGGTTATGGTTTAGGGTTTAGGCCAAAGGTTTTGCCGGTCTTGGGGCTCCTTTTCCCGTGCTTTCCCATTATGGCAACTTGTGAAGCTTGTGCTTTCCATCATCGTAACGTGTGTAGCTGTGGGTTGCTTGCCGCGCAGCTGTGGCCTGCCTAGCTCATGGTGGGGTTGGCTAGCATATGGCACTTGAGCACCAGATTTCACCGCCTGCCTGCTTGCCTGCTGTGTGCACCTGATGGCGCGCACCTGTGGATGCAACATGTACGGGACGTGATCAGGGGCAGGTGCACAAAGGACCAAAAGCAAGACACTGCCAGGCACTGCAATGGAAGCAATCACCTTCCTCCTTGGGCCTTTTGCTGTGGCCCCTTGACATTCCTATGCGTGGCCCCCTCACGTTCCCACGCATGGCCCCTTCACTTTCCCGTGCGTGGTCCCTTCACATTCCCGTGTATGGCCCCTTCACGTTCCCGCGCGTGGCCCCTCCACATCCCGTGCATGGCCCCTTCACGTCCCCATGTGTGGCCCCTTCACGTTCCCGGCATGGCCCCTTCACGTCCCCATGTGTGGCCCCTTCACGTTCCCGGCATGGCCCCTCCACGTTCGCGTGTGTGGCCCTTCACATTCCTGTGCATGGCCCCTTCACATCCTGTACGTGGCCCCTTCACCTTCCTGCATGTGGCCCCTTCACATTCCCGTGCGTGGTCCTTTCACAATTCCCGGGCATGACCCCCATGTTCCCGCGCGCGGCCCCTTCACATTCCCGCGCATGACCCCTCCACATTCCCGGGCATGGCCCCTTCACGTACCTGTGCGTGGCCCCTTCACGCTCCCGCGCATGGCCCATTCACATTCCAGCGCATGCCCCCTTCACTTCCCCGCGCATGGCCCCTTCACGTTCCTGTGAATGCCTGCACGTCCCTGTGAATGCCTTCACGTTCCTGTACACTCCCATGCGTAGCCCCTTCACGTTCCGGGGCATGGCCCCTTCACGTTCCCATACGTGGCCCCTTCACATCCCCGTGCGTGGCCCCTGCACATCCGCAGGTGGAGCTGGACACTGCAGCAGCCATCTATGAGCGCACTGGCAAGCGGCCCATGTGGACGCCATGTGTCAGGGGGTGCCTGGGGCCCAGAATGGTGGACGCGCTCAGCTTCTACACAGGTGAGCGAACAAAGAAAGACAGATAGACAGACAGACAGACATGCAGACAAACCAACCAACCAACCAACCAACCAACCAACCAACCAGCAAACCAACAAACACAAAGACAAACAAACCAACAAACACAAAGACAACAAATAAACAAACGAACGAGCAATCAGCAGCGGGCATTAAGCCTGGCGGAGCCTGTTGCTTCAAGGCGCATGAGCACGTGCCTGAGGTGCATGTGATTGAGGGTCTGCACACACCACCAGTGGCCCAGCCTGCCAAGTTCAGTTACAAACTTTGCTGCTTTTATGACCCTGATCATGAAGATGCCTGCCGAGCATGCTCCCCATGCCTGTGAGCTCTAGAGTGTCTGTGGACTCTGTGTGAACTCTGCTGTGCCAAACAGGCCTGCCATGTCTGCCGCCACGTCTGTGCTCTGTGCCCTAAACCCCAAATGCCCTGAATCATAACCCCTAACCCCTAACCCCTAAACTCTCTGAGAGATCTATTGTGCCGAACAGGCCTGCCATGTCTGCCGCCACGTCTGTGCTCTGTGCCCTAAACCCTAAACCCTAAACTATCTGTGAGATCTGTTTTACCGAACAGGCCTGCCGTGCATGCCGCGTGCGTGCAGAGCTGGTAGAGGGGTACCAACGCGACATAGCAGCAGCGCGCAAGGCCGCGATGGCTGGTCAACCACCCACGCACACGTACCTGGTCACCTTCAAGTAAGTGAGGGAGCGCCACGTGGTTGCCAGGCAGCTTATATTAATAACACAGCGTTTCACAAATGTTTTCTTCCAGGCAGCTGTCGGTTACTCTGCAAGCTGTGCTCTTCAGCCTGTGCTCTGACAATACATAGCCTCACCTAAGCCTTGTTGTCTCAGCACTACTTTGACCACACCTACTGTATTTGAGCCAAGTGCATGCCCGGCATTCAATACGAGCCAAGCATGCCTCAGGCATCCTAGCATGCACATACACAGTGGATGCACAGCTGTGCGTACACAGGCCTTGGTGCACAGCCTGTGAGTGGGCGTCATGGGTCCTAGCATGCATGCCCATTGGGACGCTAAAACCCTAACCCTTGGACTCTAAAACCCTGAAACCCTAACCCTAAACCCTAACCCTAATTCCTAAACCCTGAAACCCTAAACCTTAAACCCTAAACAGCTTCTGTACTGACCTGCAGCTGTCGGTGCACCCGCCCTTCTCTGCAGGAGCGCCGCTGCAGCAGCCATGGTCGCGAGTGAAAAGACGGTATGTGTGTCGCGTACTGCCACTGCGTTGTACTGCTGGTGTGTCACGTACTGCCGCCGCATTGTACTGCACGTACTGCCACTGCGTTGTACTGCTGGTGTGGAGCGAGGGGTCACATCTACTGTTTGCGGGCAAGCTACCCCCGTTGGATTCCAATACATACGGTATCCATGTAAAATGGGGTGTTGGGATCCTCACCGACTTCCGATCATGATGCAGGCATGCAGAAACACCCGTGTAACGCCGTGTTATTACGGTATTATTACAATCATGATCATGATGAACGTGTGACAGGTGTGCGTTGCGCGTGGAGGCACGTGGCGGGTGCACCCTGCCCCTGGCCCTGAGGACATGAACTGGGCGGTGAGAGGAGGACTGCTTCTTCTACCTGTTCTTTTTGAGACTGCTTCTTCTGCCTCTTCTTTTCCGTTGGGCTGCTGGGCCATGAGGCTGACAGATAATAATTGTGGCCCTTGGGCCCTAGAATAGAGTAGGACCTGAGCTGGAGTTGAGCCCGGATGCAGCCAGGAGGCGGGAGCACATCGGGGGTGTGAGAGCCCGTGCAATGGGAGTGGGTGTTGCAATAATAGTATGAGAAGATCCAATAATGGCAAGATTAACTTCTGGGTCCTATAACGGTAAGAGTAACTTGTGGGTCCTCAGGTGCTTCACAAGCCCCACGCGCGGCGCAAGCTGCACCGGGCGCTGCTGATGCCGGTGGTCATCCTCGTGGTGGCTCTCCCCGTGTCCATCTTCTCGGCCGCCTTGCTGCAGGTGCGACGTGATGTTGGTGTATGTTTAGGGTTTAGGGCGGGGTCAGGGTTTATGGGGGTTTAGGGTTAAAGGTGTGGGTTTAGGGTTTAGGGTTTAACGACCTCAGCGACGTAAGCGTATGCCCATGAGGTGCCACAGGGCCTGGCGTGTGTGTGTGGGTGTGTGGGTGTGTGCGCTTGGCTTGGTTTGTGGCAGTGGCTTGCTTCATCAACCGAGGTGCTGTGTTTTATGCATTTGCATGCGTAAAACCTAAACCCTGAACCGGATACCCTGCACTGTGGCTCCACAATGCCAGCTTGGGGATGGAGGCAGGCTTGCAATCATACTGTCATCATCATCATCATTGCATGGTTCCACGCGGCGGTTAGACCCGCGGTACCGTGTAATGCAGCACGCATGCATGCTGGTGCTGCGGCGGTGTATGTACTGCTGCTGCCTTATCCACTTTGGACATGGAGCGGGCATTGAATGCACTCTTACACTGGAATAAGTGGCTCCACTGGATGCATCTGTCAGGCTCTGGCATGCAGAAACATCTGCAAACGCCGTATTACTACTGTATTATGAATACTGCCTGCCTGGTGAGGGCCCACGGTGTCTCCTGGATGGAGAACTCTGGGGTTGTTCCGTGGCCTCCCCTCAATCCACACCTGCTAATAGGCGTAGCTTTGTTTGTTTGCTATTACTGGCTGCAGCTGGATTGGGTGTTCTGCCCCTCCAACCGTACTGCAACTGGGGGGGCTGTACCGCCACCACCTGCAACTGACGGCGTCTTGTCCCCACCTGCACCTCCACCCCCAGAGTGAGTTGTTAGTTAGTTTGTTTGTTTGATTGGTTGTTTGTCTGTTTGTGTGTTGGCATGTTTCTTTGTTTGCGCCTTTGTTTGTTTGTTTGTTTGTTTGTTTGTTTGTTTGTTCGTTTGTTTGTGTTTGCTTGTTCCTTTGTTTGTTTGTTTGTTCGTTTGTTCGTTTGTTTGTCTGTCCCAGTGTCAGTGTGTCACTGGTGAAAGTGCGTGTGCCTGGTTGGTGTATGGGTCTGCATGGCGGTAGGTGTCAGTGGTGTATGCACGTCTGCAAGCGGTGTTAATGGCATGGTTCTGTACCCACACCATGGCAACTCTGGCTGGTCTGCATCTCGTAAAAGAGCTGATTCTATTCTCCTGTGCCACGTGTGTGGAGTTCAAGCGGTGCGCCCTGCCTTTGTGTGTATGCATGATGGCACAGCCAGCCGTGGTCCTGGGACTACTACTGCGAGCAGAAGGGCTTCATACCGTGGGTGCTCAAGAAGCTGGTGGTGGGCTGGCTGCCATCCATCCTGTTGGTGAGCTGACTGACTGACTGACTGACTGACTGACTGACTTACTACTAACACACACATTTACGTGGTACACTGATTATTTTCTTACTGTTGGTGCGCTAGCTCGTGCTTATCCCTCCTCTCCCATTGCTGCTCATGCATGGCTGCTTTGTTGCCGGGTTTTGCCTGGCTTCTCATGGTCTGAGTTCTGCGACTGTGGGGGTTGCCTGAGTGGGAGGCAGTATCATTGAAAGGGTAGGCCAGTCAGTACGTGGTAGCATTATGGATTAGGCGTGCGTGAAATCAGCAGCTGGGTTTACTTGCGGTGATGCTGGCCGCATGCACACGCAGAGTCTGTGGTCAGGCATGGTGCTGCCAAACGCGTTTTACGGACTGCTGCAGGTGAGGCACTGCTGCGCATGTGTACAGTCAGTATCATTTTTGTAGTTTCATTTATCTTGCTTTACCTGGTTTCATTTATCTGGTTTTCATTTTTCTTGCTGCGCCTGCTTCCATTGTTGCTGTCACTTATGTTCGGTTGATTGGGGCACTGCTGTGACAGCATAGTGCCGGGTCGCTGTTGCGCGCACCCAAGCAACGCCCCTCTCCTCTTGGCTTGTTCACGCTGGTGGGGGCCCGTGTTATGTTGATCAACGAACGAACCAACGGTCAGCGCACAACTAACCACGCTTTGGTTTGATAGTATTGATACACACCAGGCAGGAGACACATTTCTTTGATACATACTCAGGCAGGCGGCACATTCCTTTGATACACATTCTGGCAGGCGGTGCATTCCTTTGATACACACTCAGGCAGGCGGCACATTCCTTTCACTGTCATCCTTGGATGTGGCGATCGCGTCTCTGTACTGGTACTACAACGTGTTCAACGTGTTCCTGTGCGGCATGATGGGCGCATCCGTGGTGCAGCAGGTGACTGCACTGGGCTCGTTTTATGTCAGTTCTGGATTTCTCTGTTGTTGATCGTCCTGTCTAGCTGTTGGTCATGTTTTGTGTCCTGGCTGCTGGCCTACATCAGGTGGTGACAACATGTGTGGATACAGGAAGCACCTGCCATGCCCTGCCCTACAACATGACTGTGTTGCATGGCCGACCATCCTGAGGTGATGTATAATGAGTCAGCAGATCTGAGTCCGTCTCACTTAACTCACACCATCTACTGTATGCATCACACCATCTGCTGATCTGGATGTGGTTGCAGATCAACCGGGTGGCCCTCACACAGGGCGTCACGGGGCTTGTGGATCTGTTGGGAACAGCACTGCCGTCCTCCTCCAACTTCTTCATCAGTGAGTCAGTGGCATGCGTGTGATGCATGATAGGTGTGATGCTAGGTGTGGGTCAGATACCGTAGATTGTTGATAGATGTGATGTTAGATGTGGGTAGGATGCAGAAGGCTGGATGCAGAAGGAGCAGGATGCAGCTCTGATGACGAAGCAAGTCACCGCCAGTAACCATCCATACATGCAAGCTGCACGTGCTGATGGGAGATCTCCTGTTAGAAGTGTAGGGTTCAGAGTTTAATGTTTAGAGTTTAGGGTTTAGGGTTGGAAACCTCCTAAAGAGGCACATACAGGGCAGCCTCCTGCACAGCTGCAGCCCCAGACCCAGATCTTCAGACCCAGACCCAGGTCTCGGCTGGCTTCACCAGCTGTGCACATATGACTGTGGTGAAGCAGTGCTGTGATACTGGTACTGTGGTACTGTGGTACTTGTGAACCATCTCATGACTCTGTTCACCTCTGCATGGCGTCGCATCGCTCATCGCTCATCGCATCATCCATGGCAGGTTATGTGGCAACCAGGATGCATGATGATGATCTGTTCACCTCTGCAGGTTATGTGGCCACCAAGATGTTGAGCGGCCTGCCACTCAAGCTGTTCATCCCCCACGGCGGCATCAGGTTCTATCTGCTGAGGTGGGAATGCGGTGCACCTGAAACAGTGGCATATGTGTGTACCAGAAACAGTAGCAACACAGAGGTAGCAGTAGCAGTACATGTGTACACCATCCACTTGTGCAGTGCTCCAGTGTAACAACCTTGATTCAATCCAGGCCTTCATGTGGTTGATCATGACTTGAGGCCGGCAGTCACCTCATCATCGATGCAGCGTGTGCAGGCGCTACTTCCACGTGTACATCGTCTACCCTGAACCCCAACCCTAAACCCTAAACCTCAAAACCCTGCTGCGTGTGCAGGCGCTACTTTCGCGTATACAACGTCTACAGTGACCGTGAGAAAGCGTTTCGCCTGTTCAGGAGGCGCAGCCCACGGTTTGGGGCAGAGGTGAGGGCTGGCTTGCTGAGTCAGCCCCTAAAACCCTAACCCTAAGCCCTGAAACCCTAAGCCTAAACCCTGAAGCCCTGAAACTCTAAACCCTAAAACCCTCAATCTAAACCCTGAAACCCTAAAAACCTTAACCCTTAAACTCTGAACCCTCCTGCTGCGCAGATCGGCAGCGCCCTGGTGGTGTTTGTTGTGGCGGCTGCCTTTGCCCTCGTCTCCCCCATCGTGCCACTCGCGGCCCTGGGGTACTTCATCTTCGCATACTTCACCTGGAAGTACCTGGTGCTGTACATCTACGTGCGCAAATACGAGTCCGGTGCGTGGGGCTGGTGTGTGAGCTTGACAAAATTCCTGGAGGGCATCGGTCACTTCGGAGGGTTTAGGGTTTTGGGGTTGGGTTTAGTGTCAGGGTCTTCAGAGTTTAAGGCTAGAACCCTAAACCCTAAACCCTAAAAGATCGGTTTTGCTGCAAGGATCGAGGTTGTTGTCTTTCCTGCCATCCAGTGCTGCGCCACACCGCGCCAAGTGTGCTGTCTGTACTGCTCTGCACACACACAGCTGCACTGTACTGCTCTGTACACGCACCTGCACCTCACTGCACTGCACTGCTATGATGCACTGGACAGTGCGGCGCTGTATTGCACTGCCAACTTCATGGCTCACGTGACTGTGCACATGCGGAAGTTGAATGGACCTCGGGTCCCATGCACCACATGCAAAAGTGTGTACAGCTCCGCCAGGCAACCCACACCCACCCACCAGGGTGATGTCACTCATGTGCTCACGAGCTGCCTGTGTGGGGTGCATACATGCAGGCGGCGCGTTCTTTCCCTTCCTGTTTGAGACGGGCATGGGCTGCCTGGCCATCGCATCTGTCTTCACTGCCGCTGTGCTGGCAGCCAAGCGCGCAACCACACAGGTGGGCCGCTGCAATAGTAATATTAACATTCTTATTATTATATTATATACTCTGTAGTTTTAATAGTATCAAGGTACTTCGTGTTATTTATTATTATCAATACACGGCCTCTCACAGGTGTAGAGATGGTCCACAGTGTACCACATTCGCTTATGCGGGTACCCCTATAGTCATGACACCTCTGGCCAGAGCCTGAAGATGCTGCCATTGATGTTTCGCTGTTGTTGGGTTCATGCAAACTACCGTATTGCGTGCATGACTGTCAGGCTCCGGCATGCGGAAACATCTGTGAAACGCCGTGTTAAAAATAGTGATAGGAACATGGCGTTTCACAGATGTTTCAGCCGTGTTGTTGTATTTTTATGAATATGCAACCCAGTCGCGTTGTGTCACACACAGGCCTGGATCATCCTGCTGCCATTGACGTTTGGCTGTATGTTGACCTGTTCCCCAAAAAAGCTGTTTGGATGCGCGCCCACAGGCCTGGATCATCCTGGCCACCCTGCCGTGGTCCCTGCTGCTCACGGGGTGGCTGGCCAGGAGGCGGTACGGACGGCTGGTGGGGCCCCTGCTCCCCCTCGGCATTGCAGCTTGTGCACCGCGGGTGGAGCAGGGCATCGATGTGCAGCGGTACATCCACCCGGCGTTGCACTCACGCGCACAGGGCTGGCACTTTGACGTGCAGATGGCGTGGGAGGGGTACCTCGTGTGGGGCCAGTGTTAGGAGTGTGGCCCTCCCAGCTCAGCAACCAGGTACACTGTACCTGGCTGCAGACCATGGCAGTCAGTTATTTTGGTCATGTGTGTGGCAGTCAGTTATGTTGATGTTCCTGTTATTGTTGCTGCTGTTGTTACACTAAAAGCCAGCCGAGGATTGCTAGGTGGCAGTTTGACAGCAGACCATGGCAGTCAGTTATGTCCATTTAGATTCGGTTGCATCTGCAAGTCTGACGCCAGTTATGTTCATGTCCATTTCACAGGAGCCAGTTACACAAGGGTGCATACACAGGCTTCTTCCAGGCGCTCTTTCCCGCCCATGCTTCAAATCTTCGGATCACCCATTCGTTTTTCACACAGGACACTCTTGCACATGCGCTGTTAGTGTTTACAGGATCCGTCAGCATTGGCGCCAGTCAAGGCCTGGTTGCAGCCCTCCCTGTTTCTAACTGAGATAAGCTTCCGGCAAGCAGCAGCGCACAGGGGATAGACAAAATCACTGCTGCTTGCTTGGACATGAACATGCTTTAGGGTTTAGGGTCCAGGGTTTAGGGTTTAGGGAACATTGCCTGCCAGCCTCACGGGGAAACTGTGACCAGGGGTGCCAGGGGTGTGACTCCCCAGTGAGGGTCCAGCGAGCGCTCCGTCTGACTGACGGGCGGTACGCCGTACAGCGTTGTACGTTGTACTGGCGTACGGCCCGCGGTACGGATGAGTGACTCCATGACAGGCGGGTGCAGCTGCTGCCCATGCGCCGCGCCTGCGAGGGGTGACATGTGGGTGTGAGGTGGTGCGTTAAGGTGTGAGGTGGTGAGTGACACAGTATATCATCACACAAAGTCGATCGAGTGTCACTCCTTCCAGCTGCCTGAACCCTCTTCTGAAACCCTACCCCGTTTAACCTAAACCGTTCTGAAACCCTAAACCCCAACCCTAAATGTTTGAGGTTCAATACCTTGAACCCCAAACCCTAAACCCTAAACCCACAACCATAAGCCCCGCACACCCACCAGCCGCGCGTGTGATGGACTCATTCATGAGGGAGCCGCCCATGTCGTTGCAGCCGGCAGCCAGCAGCTGAGAGGCACGTGCAGGGCCCATCTTCACCCAGGACGCCTGCGTGTGTGTGTTTGTGTGTATAATAATATTGAAAATGACAACAAAGCTTTTCGAGATGTTTCTGCATGCCGGAGCCTGACGGTCATCAGCTGAAACACCACCAACAGAGGCCCAAGGCAGTGGCTGTTGTGTATGGCTATGAATATATTTGTGCTTGTGTTTGCTTGGGTGTGAGTTATCATCGTCATCATTATCATCACACGGCTAAGACGGCCTAGCACGGTTGAACCGCGATGCTGCGGTTGACACATGCCCCTCCACGCTTGCTGTGTATGACCATGGCCACCCTTGTTTGATTATCATCACCTGAATGTTTGTGATGGCAGGAAACAGCGCGAGCCGTGCCACCGCGTGCAGCAGCACACACTCCCTCAGGGTGGGTCCACGCCGCGCGCCGCCCTGCAGATGGTGGGGAGGTGAAGGGGCCAGGTGGGGGAAGTGAAAGGGCCAGGATGGGGTGGTTTGAAAGGCTGATGGGGAGTTGTAGGGGCCAGGTTGGGGAGGTGAAGAATCCAGGCGGTTAAGGGGCTGGGTGGGAGGTGAAGGCTGATGTCATGGTGGCAGGACTGCAGTGATCGTACCGCAGCACTCATTGCAGCAGTGTATGTACTGTCTTGCTGTACTGTCAGACTTACTGCTACATGTACTGCCATATGTACTGCTCTGCTGTACCATAGATATAGTGCTACATGTACTGCCACATGTACTGCTCTGCTGTAATGCTTCATGTACTGCTACACGTACTGCCAACTGACCTGCCACATGTACTGCCCCATGTACCGCCACATGTACTGCCCCCGTACCGCACCTTGAGGTACAGCGGGGCCTCCATGTGCACGAACGGCAGCGGTACGAATTCGGTTATGCCACCCGTGCGTGACGCGAGTGACCTCAGGGCCGTGAGGTGTGAGGCCCACGTGAGCGGGCCGTGCTCCAGGTGGCCTGTCGGTTGGCGGTTGGCAGTTGGTTGGCGGTTGGCAGTTGGTGGTTGGTGGATGGTTGTTAGTTGGCCCATACTGCCCACACATATGGCATACATACGTACCCATCGCATGACACCCCTCACCCACCCCTCACCCACCCCCTACACACTCCCCTCACGCCCCTCACGCTCTTCACACGCTTCTCACACTGGTCACACTCCTCACACACCCCTCATGCCCCTCTCACACGCCCCTCACCCTCCCACCTGCCATAATGGTGCTGGTGGTGCGCAGCCCTGCATGATGTGCCGCCTCCACCACCTGTGTGTGTGACAGTCCATGAGATAAGTACGATTAATGTACAGTCATTGTTGTTTTGTGTGTGTGACAGTCCATAACGGCAGTACACATCAACGCATGTGATGTGCATGTGTGTGATAGATAGTCCGTAACAGAATTACGGATGTGACATGGGTGGTGTCTGGTGATATGACCACCACCTGTACAGTCATTGTCATTTTGTGTGTGTCACAGTCCGGAACAGAAGTACGGACGCGACATGCATGAGTGTGACATGGGTGTTACACGACAGGCTGGAACCTGTGACACGTTTAAAACCCTGATAAGCCCTACATGCCTACAACCCTGATAAAACCCCTGATAAGCCCTAAAACCCTCAGCCCTCAAACCCTGAGCCCCAAAACCCTCAGCCCCAAAATTCTCAGCCCTAAAACCCCAAAACCCGCATAAGCCCTAAAACCCCCAACCCAAACCCCTAGTAAGCCCCAAAACCCTAAGCCCTCGCTCATACAAAAAAACCACCCACCTCCAGCCACCGGGCCGTGCTGATCTTGTCGGGGCACAACCCTAAGCCCTAAAACCCTACAACCCTAAGCCCCTCAACCCCCAAACCCCAGAACCCTGAAACCCTCAGCCCTAATCACCCACCTCCAGCCACCGTGCCGCGCTAATCTTGTCGGGGCACAACCCTAAGCCCTAAAACCCTACAACCCTAAGCCCCTCAACCCCCAACCCCCAAAACCCTAGTAAGCCCCAAAACCCTAAAACCCTAAGCCCTAATCACCCACCTCCAGCCACCGTGCCGCGCTAATCTTATCGGGGCACAACGCGGCGCGCACGCCGTCATGCAGCACCTCAGCCGCGGTGCCGGGCAGGGAGCCCAGCCCCGCTGCCTTCAGCTGCTGGAGGTAGGCGTCCAGGGGGAGGCCCAGGGTGGCCGCGCCCTGTGTGTATATACCATAGTTAAAAGGATTACGACTTGACTAGCATACAGGTGCAGGATAAGGATGCGGACTTCATGGGCGCCTCATCTACCCACGCAAAAGGAGCCTCATGCAATCTGACAATATATCTACGGTCAGCTCATACATGTACTGTACCACAGCCACAGCACAGCCACAACGAAACAGGAGCCTAATCAGGCCCACCTGATGGACCTCCAGCGGACTGAAGGCATGCACGTGGATGTGGGGGGCGCCTGATTTGGCCGCCGCCAGCAGCTCCAGGTATGTCTCCCCCGTGAACGCGGGGTGGATGCCGCCTTGCATGCACACCTGCGACGCATGGGCATGCGCATGTGCATGCTGCATGGGTGCGCATGGGGGCTGGGTGCACATGCATGCACACCTGCGACGCATGCGCATGTGCATGGGCGCACATGAGCATGTGCATGTGCATGCTGCATGCGCATGTGCATGGGCGCGCATGGGTGTGGGTGCACCGTGCAACCCATGCAGCAGGGGCACCATATGCACATCACCCAAACTCGTGAGTATGCTCACAAACCGCGGCATCAGTGGGCATGCAAGTAGGCCAAAGCACAGCAGCCAGCCGCAGCCACTGCCTGCCAGTGGGCACAGGCATGCACATGGATGATCATGAATTCATCGTGAGCTGGCATGTGCTGGCAAGCTCAGGCTCGTCATGCACCAGCTGCATGCTCATATAGTCAAATTTGGCAGTCCAGGCTGGCCCTAGTTAACAGCGCCATGCATTCAACGTCGGAATGTTTGATAAGACTGACGGCTGTGAACACGGCACGTCCAGTTCATGAGCACTTGAGTGACATCTGACATCACCTCTGTTGCCCCCCTCTCCCAGGCCTCAGCTGCCCTGCGAGCCACCTCCTCCAAGGGTACCAAGTACGCTGGGCCCCTCAGCTCCTCCGTGGCCTGTGCGTGCGGGAAGACGAGCGGACTCAAATTGCAACCGTGCTACGGGCTCGAAGATGTCAGAGTGAAGAAAAACGGATGTGAACAGGTCATGAGGTGACCGGATTTGAACGGGTCACTGTGGCGCAAGCAACGCGAACCAGCGCCTGTTTATCACCAACAAAAACAGCACCACTCTCCACCCACCTTGCCCTTGCTGAACGCGCAGAAGCCACACTTGAGGCCGCACACGTTGGTGTAGTTGATGTTGCGGTTGACCTGCGCAGTGCGGCCATGATCCAGCCACCATAACCCACCATTAAACCCTAACCCGTTGACCCTGAAACCCTACGATCCTAAAGCCTAAACCTTACAACCCTAAACCCTGAAACCCTACAACCCTTAACTCTACAACCCTAGACCCTACAAACCTTAAACTCTAAAGCAATTTCAGCTACCAACAAAATTGTGTAGGGTCCAACACTCACCACGTATGTGACCGTGTCACCACACACTGCCCGCCTGAGCGCGTCTGCCGCAGCAACCACCGCATGGAAGTCGGGGCCCCTGCGCGGTACAGCAGTACAGGCGGTACAGCAGTACAGGTGTTACAACAGTACAGGCGGTACAGCAGTACAGGTGGTACAGGCGGTACAACAAAAGTGTTACATCAGTACAGAAGAGAGTTCATGCATGAGTATCAACCGAGAAGACCCAGCAAACCACACGACTGTGACACAGCTGACACTCCCAACTCCTAACCGCCCGTCCTAACCGCCCATCGCGACCTCCCGCCCCAACCACCCATCCCAACCACCCATTCCACCGCCCGCACCAACCGCCCCCNNGGTTGGGGCAGTCAGTAGTTGATTGCGTGGTTGGGTGGTGGGGGTGGGGGGAGGGGGCGCGCACAGCCGGGGCAAGCTGCATCGCATAGGAGGGGTAAGCTGGTGCAGACTTAGTGTAAATGCAGAAGTCCAAAAAGTTCCAGTTTCCACTTTCAGTTTACGTTCAGGTTAATTAAATACCGTGCTCTGGCATGCAAGCAGCAAATATCTTGTACTTCACTGGTCAAGTAACTAAGTAAGCCAAGCACCACAGATGCAGCTGAGCCTCCCCGGATGAGCCTGAATAGAACCTGTCAGCGTAGCCCTGATTTGACAACAAGCAAGCCCAAGCAGGCAGCAGCAAGCCCAACCAGGCAACAGCAAGCCTGAACAGGCAATAGCAAGCCTGAACAGGCAACACATCCGCGACCCTTACCTCCAGCACGCGCTGCAGCAGTGACGCCACCCGCGGGCTTGCCTCTTTTGGCTGTGGGAAGCCCACCACAGCCCCGTCCTCCCCCACCTCCACCCTCCAAGCACCTCTCAACCGTGCACGGGGCTGGGGCACGGCTGCCTTCATTGTTGCGGATGAGCTGCTGGTTGCTGCTGCTTCCCCTGCTGCTCCAGCAGTAGCAGATGTGTGTGAGGCGCCCGGGGCGGTTGCGGAAGTTGATGAGGCAGTTGTGGAAGTTGAGGTGGTTGAGGAAGCTCGGGCGGTTGACGCGGCAGTTGCTCCTGCTGCGTGCCGCGCGTTGCCTGATGTGGCGCCGTCAGTTGGTGTACTGGTGGGCGGGTACACGGTGGTGGTTGTGTCTGTTGTACTGCAACCACCTGCTTGTGCTGCTGCCCCGATGTCTGTCAGTGTGGAAGATGGCGGGACATTGCTGGCTTGGCCAGGTGTTGTACTGTTTGTACTGCCTTGTACATGTGCTGTACTGCCTTGGACGTTGCCCTGGGCAGGTGTTGTACTGCCGCATGCTGTACTGCCTGCCACACTGTCCTGCTGACCTGGCCACCATGTACTGCCCCGAGTCAGACCGGAGCTGTCTGACGCACGCCGTACTGCTGCGGCAATACTGTCCCGTCCACCTGTCTCGTCCAGCCACATGGGCAGTACAGGCAGTGGGGCGGGGCAGTGCAGGGTGTGAGGGCTGTGTGATGGGGTGCGGTCTGTGTGGGAAAACTGGGGGAGGGAGGGATACGTGTAGGTTGAGGGGGGCAGGGAGTGAGAGGTGTGAGAGTGAAGGGTGGGGGAGGGAGGGGAGGAGGAGGAGGCTCCAGCTGCCGCTGCCTCCAAGCCCTGCTGGGTCAGCCCCTGCTGCTGCTGGGCCGCATCCCCCCCGCGCAAAAAGACACCGCAACCACCCGGGCTTGAACCCGCGACCTCGTCGTGCGCGTCCACGCCCGCCCATGGCCCGCCATACAGCCCCATATAGGGCGGGTACACGGGCAGCCGCGGCAGTAGCAGGAAGCCTGCAGCTGCTGTGGCCTCTGCCAGTGCTGTGATGTGGGGCCAGGGCTTCTCAGGGTTCACGTGGTCCCTGGTCAGAGGGGAGATGCCGCCTGCAGCACCGAGCCGCCGCAGTTCGTCGTTCTTGGGTCGAGATGTGGAAGTCGAAATTGCAATGATGAAAAAATTCGGAACTAGGGTGCGGAGGATGCACAGTAAGTATGTCACCCCGGCTGCCATTGAAACTCTGAACCCTGAACCCTGAACCACAAACCCTAAAAGCAGGGCGAAAGCGAATCACAGCGTGGTGAAGCAGTCGCAGGGCATAATAACAACCAGAAAAATGATATGGGTTGATACCCATACTGTTATAACAACCAGGGCCGCACCAAAGTCGTTGATGCCAGCCGCCAGCAGCGCGCGCCACCCCAGCGCACGCAGCGCGTCCGCATGTGCTGTACCGCCTGTACCGCTTGTACTGCCTGTACCGCCTGTACTGCCTGTACCGCCCATACCGCCTGTACTGTCCGTACTGCCTGTACCGCCCCCGAGCCCTTGTGTGCCGCTGGCCAGGGCCCCGGCCCCTGCAGCTGCTGCCCAGCTGCTGTCTGGAAGCTGCAGCGCAGGTGCTGCGTCATCCGGCTCTGGAGTGAGGTTGGGTGGTGCCTGCCATGTGCATGGGGGTGGTGATGCGAGTCATTTGTATGGGGGTGGTCATGCAAGTCATGCACGTGGGGTTCGTGATGTGAGCCATGTGCACCGGGTTGGTGATGAATGTGAGTGGATACGCGCTGCATGCAAGAAAAGACGCCGGAAAAACCAGTAAAGCAATTACCACATACCAGTCACACCTGCACGCTCACACACGGCCCCAGAACCAAACCCAACACCCTAAACCCTCAAACCCTGAACCCTAAGATCTTAAACCCTCAAACCCTAAACCCTAAGAACCTAAAACCTCAACTCTAAAGCACTAAACTCTAAAAGTGGTACCACGCACCTGCACGCTCACACGCGGCCCCAGCACCAGCCGTGCAGCCGCGCAGCTCCACAGCAGTTCAGACAGAGGGGGCTCTGGGGCAGCAGCCATGCGCGTGCCGTGCTTGGCCCTGCAGCCATGAAAGTGTGACCAAACACAGGAACGATGCCTCCAAGACGTCCAAACGATCCAACACGACATTGTTATCCATCAAGGGACCCAACCCAAGGACGATGCCTCCCAGGTAAGAAGATCGTCATGTAAGAGGAACTGAAGGGTTATTCACGAGGGTTTCTACAACCACAAACTGAAAGAAGTGTACGAGAAGAACAAAGGCAACCGCACCGGAAGTTCTGCACGATGACTTCCTGGATGTGTCCGTGCCGCGCGTGGGATGCGGCGATGGCGCGCAGTGCCGCCAGCCGCTCTGCACGGCTCTCCCCTATCCCCACCAGAATGCCTGCGTGGTGGCCGGACGCACGGTGTATTGGGTGCATGCTGTTGGGAACACGTTGATTGGGTGCACGGTGTTCGGTTGGATGTTGTTTGGGTGCACATTGTTTGGGTGCAGGGTGTTTGGGTGCACGGTGGCACGGATGCACATTTGATTGCATGGTGTTTGGTGCATGTTGTTTGGGTGCACAGTGTTTGGTTGCATGGTGTTCGGCTGCGTGTTGTTTGGGTGCATGGTGATTGGGTGCATGTCGTTTTGGTGCATGTTGTGTGGGTGCACGTTGATTGGGTGCATGTTGTTCGCTTAATTGGCTGAAAATCTTGATATCTGACGAAAATGCGGGAGCCATACCTGTGGTGAAGGGCACGCGCGCGCGCCCAGCCGCCTCCAGCACAGCCAGCCGAGTGGCGGGCTCTTTGTCTGGGCACCCCTCGTGTGCACCGCCTGCACCACACGGCGCGGCAGTACGTATTGTTGTCAGGCAGTACTCTGAAACGGCAAAAGCCAGGCGGTACATATGGTCATGAGGCAGTACACCCAAGAGCCAGGCGGTACATATGGTCATGAGGCAGTACACCCAAGAGCCAGGCGGTACACATGGTCATGAGGCAGTACAACCAACACTAAATCCAAACCCTAAAGCCCTAAACCCCGAAAACCCTAAACCTAAACCCTAAACCCTAATTGCAGCCAACAGCCAGGCTGTACACCTGACAGTCAGGCAGCAGAACAGCGGCTGTGCAGTAGCAACTGCAGTGTGGAAGATCCAAGATCTTCCATCAGGGCAGTCACCCATTGACGTGTTTGTAAGTTTGTGTGTTATGATGTGATCCATGTGAGAAGTGACCCCCTACACCCACCATGTGTGAGAGCTAGGGTTTCAGCGTTCAGGGCATTAGGTTCAGGGTTCAGGGTTCAGGGCCCAGGCAGGGCTCATGGCTCATGGGCGTCATGGCTCATGGCTCAGGGTTTAGGGTTCAGGGTTTAAGGTTTAGGGTTCAGGGTTCAGGGTTTAAGGTTTAGGGTTCAGGATTTACACCCACCTGGTCCCATGAGTGAGGGAGCCACACCTTCCAGCATCAGGCCCTGGCTTGCACTCACACGTTTCAGCCTGCAGGGGAGCAGGGGAGGAGAGCAGCACATGAAAGATCACTATTATTATGGTTTTGGGGTTAGGATATAATAAAGTTAAAGCAGGTTGGGGAGCAGGGGAGGAGAGCAGCACATGAAAGATCACTATGTTGAAGGGTTTAGGGTGCAGCGGTCAAAACTGAAACAGTGTGCACAGGGAGGTACAGTGCACAACGCATGAGCAGATGGGTTGCCAACTTCATAGAAGCATCACGCAAGCCCATCCGAGGCACAATGGCATGCAAGCATCAAGCAAGCCCATCCAAGGCACATGGCATGGCCGAGGGACTGGGCCCCTACACATCTCAGCCATACACACGTATTTTTGCGACAGCATGGCATGTTCCATTGAACACGTGCCGTTATCCTCCAGTGCACACCAGTGCTGGGGCAGCAACAGTCATGAACAAGGCATGGCACGGCATGGCATGGCATGGCCCCATGCAGACCATGCATCTACTGCACACTGCTAACAAACTGCCCTGCACCGCAGAGCATGTACGCTGTACTGCTGACAGGCTGTACTGCTGGCAAATTGTACAATTGTACCGCTGTACTGCAACGTACCGCCGCATGTCGTCCTCCCCCATGACACCCGCGTTCACATGGGGCAACAGCCCGGTGCGCTTTTGTACCGCCTCACATGCCGCCTCCACGTACTGCAGTGTACTGCCGTACCCCATGGTCGCCAGCTCAGCAGCTGCCTCAGGGTACTTCAGCTCTGGCTTGTCCCCTGTGCCAGTGGCAGGTGGATGTGAAGCAAGGCAGGAGGATATGTATCAGCAAATGATAAGGCCCTGATTGAGTGTAAGGGTATGGCACATAGTGGGCAAGGGGTCGGACCAGATCACGACCCATGAGGCAACAACATACGTTCTCCAGATCATGGAAAAGGTCCGGGCAGATGCATCCTCCCATCAGACCCAATTGAGTGGTGATGAGGCAATGGCACATCTGTGGCAAGGCAGGGACCTCCAAGTTTATCTGCAGCCAGCAAGACGTCTACAGCTGCCAAGTCTAGCCCCAGTCTGCGACAAAAGTGGGGGCCTCTGCGACGATCCTATGACCGCCAGGGCCAGCTTAACTCAGAACTCTCGCCCCAGTGACAAGGCAATGACCTCACCCAAAGTGAGGAGTGCTTCTGTGCAGCCCTGAGCTGCCCCAGCTGCTGCCACCCCCACCACCTCCTCCAGAGTCATGTAAACACGCTTCCCTTGGGCGGGCGGCGTGGCAAACGTGCAATAGCCGCAGGTGTCCCGGCACGCCCGAGTGAGGGGGATGAAGACCTGGGTGGAAACCGGGTGTGCAGCAGTCGGTTGGCGGTTGGTAGCTGAAAGGCTGGTGGTTGGACAATGGTTAGCAAGCTTGCACAGCAGCCGCGGCAGTAACGGTGGCAGTAGAAGCAGCCGCACAGCAGCAACAGCGGCGGCGGCAGCGGCGGCAGTAATGACAGCAACAGCAGTAAAGCAACTGCAGCAAGAACATTGACGGAAACAGGAACAGCAACAGGAACAGCAGCAGCGGCGTGCGAAAGCAGCAGCACCTTTGGGCTGAACGTGACATGGCGTGGGAACGCAGCATCCCTCAGAGCAGCCGCCTCAGCCATCAGTTGCTCCAATGGTGTGTTCAGCAGGTACTCATCCGTGTATCTAGTTGGCTCCCACGCTGAATGTACCGCCCCATGGGGCGCTGCATGTGCTGCCCCTGCCTCTCCTGCCCCTGCCCCTACCCCCGAAGCGGCGGCTCCAGGTGCTGTTGCTGCTGCTGGCGCGCCGGCTGTTGATGCAGTCGCTGCTGCTGATGCGCTCGAGGCTGTTGTTGATGCATTTGCTGCTGCTGATGCGCTGGAGGTGGTTGTTGATGCTGCTGCGGATGATGATGTGCTCGCTGCACCAGTTGCAGGTGTGGCAGCAGCGGGTGCGCCACGCCATGCGCTGCCAGTTGTAGCTCGCACAGCAGGGACATGGGCACCTGCACAGAGCACGGCTGCACCTGTGGATGCAGCATGCATTGACCGACTGTGCTTCATGACCCCAGTTGCTCGGGACAGCTGCACCTGCCCTGCTGCTGCGCACGCTGTCAAGCACCTCTTGTTCAAGGGACCTGGCTGCATCGGAAGGGGCAGGCTATTCACGAAATGGCCGCCTTGCACACCAGTACGCTGTGGCACGGGTGCATGGTGCATGGGGCGTGCAAGCCCATCCATGTGTGGCCCAAGACAAAACCCGGGTGTGCTGCGGTGCCAGGCGCCTGCACTCGCCCAGCTTGCGCTCGTTTGTGCCTCCCTGAGTGCCAAATGCTGCCCGCTTTCCTGGCACAGATCAGCAAATGCTTTCAAGGCAGCTTGCAAAATCCGTGGCGATGCTTGATTAAACAGAAACTAAATACCCAGCGTGTACCAAACTCTTCAAATGCTGACGTTATTGACATGGTCTTCAAAAGGCAAACCCTACGAAAACCCTACAGTGACAAATCGTTGGCGACCCAGAGCGCTACCTGAGGATTGAGCTCGCGGAGTGCTGGAAGAACTATCCAGGTACGTTTTAATATCAATGATTTTCTGTCTTCGGCTGTGGCATTGGCTGTCAAAAGAAATTTGCATTTCACGCTCATGAATGTACTCGCGAACCTTTCACGAAGCCGCGAGCCACAGCTCCATGGTGCATGCTGCATGTTGGGGGGCATGTACGCATGCTCTGACCAGGTCAGCGCATAAGACATGCCTGGCACCCCATGGGCCCGATGCCCAGCTGCTATGCTGCATCGCCGCCACAGCATGCACAGCATGTGCCTGGTGCACTGTCTGTCGTTGCTGCACGGAGGGATGTGATGCTTGGTGTGCGGCCGGGCCACGGGCAGCATCCATGCACTCAGGTTTCTACCTTTTTGCTTTGGCCTTGACCACACACCTCTTCCTCTCTGCTTTTTTTATGCAGGCCACCACTCAAGAGACCCACACAACCTTGGTCCAGACGCTACTAGTGTAAGGTATCTGCTCTATCCCACGCTGCACAGCACACGTGTTGTGCGCTGCGGATCGTTGCCTGGAGATCCACTTGACAGGTGTGGGGAGTATTGGGGCTCAGTCTGATATGCTTCCTCAGCACCTCCCCCAGCTGCATTGCACCCCATTTGTTAGTCCGTCCTCACCTGCCGTATGTGCGTGGGTTGTCCGTTTGTTGCGTGCTGCTGCGCGTGCTGGTGCAGGCCCGTTCATTCATACCCAAATGCGGGTACACACAGGCATCCCATCAGAAGGTGCGCAAGTGCTGTTGAACGTGTGACGAAAGGTCGAGTAGACCCCACTAACCAATAGCGATGACCCCCCCACACACACACAAACACATTTGCCAGGGTTGAACGCCCGCACCTACCGCACTGCCCGGGATGACACTGTCCGGAGTGTACTGGTCATGGTGCAAGAGAACGGTGCTGTCCTGATCAAGGCATCGTCACAGGTGCGCAGAGTGAGATTAGTGACGCAGTTCCGTGCCACAACGCACAAGGGTGCTTTAAGGCGTTGCATGGCTTAGTGAAGTGCATGGCTCGGGGTGCAATGAGCAGGGTTTCAGCGTGCTGCAGTAGCACAGGCATGAGGGTGCCTTGCCATGCACACCCTTGCGTGACGCATGAGCGTGCCTTGCCATGCCATGCAGTCAGGTAAGACGTCGCTCCTGCAATTGCTGGAGGCCGCAGCCAAGCAGTCCGATGTGTTCCGAAGCGCTACCTTCATCCCAATGGCTGGTGCGGCTTGCCGGAGCTCTGGCTGCCGTGCTAAGAGCAGGCGTGTGCTGCGGGCATGCATGCCTGTAAAAAGAGAACTTGGTTGCAATGTTATGCAGATGTTGGGGCTTCAGGGAGCGTCCCTCAGCTCAAGCAGGTGCTGGGAGAGGAGAAGTTCCAAGAGATTTGGAACCCAGGTTGGTAGCAAGCTCGGGGGTCCAAGGGTGGTGCAGATTGTTGATAGGGTATGGTGGCATGGGTTCCAAGGCTTACTTCAAACAGGTATCACGGCATCACGACCAGCCTTGCAGCACCACAACCACCATTTCAAGCCCAGGTGCACCGGCTAGTTGAGCACCATGCAGCATTGGCGGGCTGTAGTGTTTCGTATGTGTGTGGCCTTGGGATTAAACCCTGCTCCCTTGGCTGGCCTCATGCCATGTATACTCAGTCAAAGGCTGCCTCCTGGTGAGGGCCTGCGGTGTCTTGTGGAAAGATTTAGGGTTGTTCCGCGGCCTCCTCTCATGATAATCCACACCTGTTAGAGGGCGTAGCTTGTTTGTTCGCTTGTTTGTTGTTCCTTATTTATATGTTTGTTTCTTTGTTTGTTTATCTGCCTGTTTGTTTGTTTGTTCACCACGTTTGTTCACAGTCCCAGGCGAGATGCACACCGGGAGGAAGCTGGACCTGCTCCTGGTGGACTCAGCACAGCTGCTGTGCCAGCACCCGTCAGACCCCCTGTGGGGCATGATCAAGCTGCTTCTGCAGGGCCAAGGTCCCCCACACTTGCGAGTGGTCATGGCAGGTGTGCATGGGCATGGCGGGTTCCACTATGGTAACCGAGTTTAAGCACCTTGTTGGCACCTTTTAGGCACCTTCTTTTGGCACCTGGATGTTGGATCATCTTGTCCTGTAGCTGTAAGGTGGTTACGAGGGTTAGGCTGTTCGCCTGATGAAAAAAGGTGCACCGCGTGGCCCCTCATGCTGATGGCTGCTACGAGCGCTCCTCCATGCCCATGAACATGTTGCCATGGTTCTACGGTAATGTGCTTGATTCTGCACGCGTACAGATGTTGTACTTGTGTAGCCCATGCATGGATCGAAAAAGGTGCATTAAAGAAACCTCATGACCTGTTGTGTGACTCACAAGAGCAGTTACAATAAAGCCTGCTCTTTGTTGGAGTTTGCTCCTCTTGTGCTCCCCTGCTCAGCTGCCCCCTTCTTGTCACTGCCTGCCCTGCAGCCACGTACGATGACAGGCCATCTGGACTGCCGCCTGGGGACACCGCATCCCCAACATGCGCCCCCGTCGACTTCCATGACAGCGTCATCACGCTCAGGCCGCCGCATTCTAACCAGGGCCTTGATGCGCGCCCATCCCTGAGCCTCACTGCCCACGAGTATGAGGAGCTGCTGGGCAGCTTCCATGCCATCGTGGGCGGTGACGGCCTGCATGACCCTGAACTCCGTTCATACCTGTTTGAAGTGACGGCAGGGCAGGTCAGTGTTCTCTCTTTTACCCACTCCTCCCTTTCCCTCCAGTGTTACGACCTTCATTCATTCAGTGTCCAGGGACGGGCAGCTGTATGCCGAGCTGCATGTGGGGGTTACCTTGCACCTGCACCACCATGCGTGCCTGCTGTGGCCCACCTAGTTACAGTGCAATACCCACGGTCCTGGGCTGCACTAGGGTCATAGGGCTGCTGCGCTTGTGCTCGCCAGCTGTTGGGGTGCATCGTGCGATGGTGGTGGTGTGCGTGTGGGTGGGTGTGGGGCGGCGGGCGGGCAGGCGGGCAGGCGGGCGAGGGAGGGAGGTGGGGGTTGGAGGGGGTCGGATGAACACCCTTGACAGACTGAATGAAGATCGTTACACTGGAGGGAAAGGGAGGAGTGGGTACCTCCCGCAACGAGCTGCGTTGACAAAAGCCATGGAGACGGTTGCCTGCACCTCTGTATGTTACAGGTCGGGCTGATCACAGCTGTGCTGGACATAGTGCTGAAGAAGGTCAAGAAATCAACGCAGGCTCCGGGCCTTGTCAACACAGTGGCCAGGTGCGTGAGGCGGACCTTGCAACCCAGCAGAAAAGAAAGGGTTTAGGGTTTAGGGTTTATGGTTAAAGGGGTTAGGGTTCGGGTTAGGGGGTTTAGGGTTAAGGTTTAAGGTTTAGGGCTAGGGAGGTTAACCCTTAACCCCAAACCCTAACCCCCCTAACCCTAAACCCCAAAGAAACCTTTGTCCTGGCGAGAATGGGTACGGCTCTCCTGAGCCACACCAGGTGCTCCTCCCTTTCCCTCCAGAATAACGACCTTCATCCATTCCCTCGCCTCATGGGCGCAGGCAGGTGCTCGCCAGCTGGGGAATGTACGCCGCGCTGGGGTCTGTGCGCTCCATCGTGCCGGCGGATGCGCTGCACAAGTACCTCAACGTGCTTGAGCCGCTGCTCCGAGGGGAGGGCGTGCCAGAGAGCAGCGTGGCCACCGCGCACCGCCTAGTGCGCCACGGCCTGCTGCTGGAGACACCTGGCTCGGGCTTCGGGTTCATCTCCCCGCTGCACCAGCACTACTACCTTGCGCAGGCAGGTAGCATCAGTGTGCGACCTCTCCAGTGTGCTGTGCTGGTGGGGTCCGGTAGCAGGTGTCCGTTCAGCGTCTGGCCCCTGTCATTGTTAGTAACTTCTTACCGTACTGCTACGATACCATGCCCCAGCCCCGGATTGTCTGGGAGAATTGGTGCAATCGCCGGGGCACACTGGGAAAGCTGCGGGCTTGCGACCCAGGGTCGGTGTTCTCTATAACTTGCCACTGCCACTGCCTGCTCAGGCTGCTCAGCCCCTTGGGCTTGGAGAGTTCACAAAAAACAAACAAACAAAGCTATGCCCGCTAAAAGGCGTGAATTAAGGGGAGGCTACACGCGGAACAACCCCAGATTTCTCCAGTAGACACAGCGGGCCCTCACCTTGAGCCTGTTGTAGTGAGCGGCCACTGTGTTGCCTGCGTGCGCAGATGTCCTACTTCCAGGCATCCTGTGTGGAGGACTGCAGCCAGGACTTTGACCGCTTCATCGTCCAAAGCGTCCAGGTGAGCATTACTTAGTTGCTTCCTCAGTTGTTTCAGTTGGTTGCTCAGTTGCTCAGTTTGGTGAGGGCACCTGTTTGGCATGCAAGCGGCTCTCAATCTGGTCCCATGGCAGTAGCATGCATTCCCCTGCAACAGTACGCCATGCCGCACAACTGCTGTGCTGCTGGTCCGGGCTGTGCACAGAGGATGAGCGCTGGGCAGCTGCACAAGTCTGTGAGCCATGGAACTGATGCCAGGTCCCAGATCTACGAGCGGCACCTGCAGATGGAGTGGTGCGGCCTCTTGCCACACCTGGGACGGCTGGGGCAGAGGATACTTGGAAACAAACAAACAAACAAACAAAGAGAAACTTCAGGGATGGTCTATGGTCTCGCACACTGACATGGGCACGGTTGAGAGTGTGCTGGGTGCTTCAGTGTGCTGACGGCCCATGCCCGTGCGCAACCTTAACCGTTTCGATGCTTGGCTTCACTGGTTCGATGCTTGGCACTCGACAGGTACAGGAGTGCGGTCAGGTATCTACCGTCCGGTATGAGAGTCGTGCCCGATGTCGGAGCGGTGCGTTTATGATACTGCATCAAAGGTGCACCATTCTCTCAATGCGACCTTTCTGAACCCTGAACCCTAAACCCCAAACCCCAAACCCTAAACCCTGACATTCGGATCATCGTGGCCTGGGGAGATGTGAGGTGTGAGTGTGCACTGACACGTGATGTGCCCGCGTGATCACAATGGCTTTCATCCGTCGCAACAAGTGGTTACACTGCTTTGTGTCAATTTACATCCCGCACCCGTGACTTTGGCTGTCAGGTTCCGGCATGCGGAAATATCTGTGTATCGCCATGTTATATTATTCTCATGATTATTACCCGTGCCTTTGGGTCACTTGCAGGTGTTTGGCAGCTCGGGCCGCTTCACCTTCTGGGTCAGTCCTTCAGAGGAGGAGCCAGAGGGGGGTTGGGCTGTGGAGCTGCGATGCAGTGTGGCAGCAGCTACAGAGCACGCTGCACGCTCTGCCACACCTGGAGGCAGCAATGCGAGCATGCCACAGAACAAGTGGGCGGTGGTGGAGTTCTACCCACCCAGCACCAGCACTATCCACAGGCCTGCACCTGACCAACTGGACTGCTCAGACCCACGGGGTGCATACTTCTACATCCAGTTCCACGGTGACTTCAGCGTAGCGGATGTGTGGAAGGGCACGCAGCTGCTCCAGTCTAACATCCAGCTTCGTCAATGATGAAGTGGTGCAGTGTGTGTGCGTGTGTGCGCGCCGGTTGTGTGGTACACAGGTGCGGTCTTTATGGGCACGCCTCTGTATAACTTAAGGGGTGACTGCCGGCCCATGAAGGTGGACACCTGAATGTGGGAATCCAGGCATGTGTCCAGGCATGTGTCGTGCTAGCTTAGATGTTGCTGGCACGTGCTACTGCTGCTCAGACCAGCCAACCGCCTTATTCTGTGCGTTTACAGCAGGGCATAACCATCACGCAGCTGTGGCTTTCGCTAGTGGGGCATCGGTGGGGCGTGCATGGTGCAGGGAGCTTAACTGTGGTACGCCGCTGTCATGTCCTGTCATGTTAGTGGTGAATGGCATGCACTAAATGTATGCACGGGTGCGATGCAGTGCTGGGCCCTGCCCTTCTTCAAACTCACAGTCACAGGGCCTGACTTCCTAACTACTGAAGTGTTGTCAGGGGATTGCCAGTAGGCGTGACTCAAAGGGGAGCAGTGACCTCACTCAGCCTCACCGCAAGCAGCTAACCCCAGGACAGCGAGGGCGCTGCCACCTAGGCAGCACAGCAACATTTCAGGGGGTTCTGACCACTTCCAAGTCGCATGCCAAGTCACCAAGCAAAACCCTGAAAAACCCTTAAAAGTCAAGTCGAGTTATCCGGCCAGCAGCAGAGGGCGCCATGATCAAGATGGAACCGTTGTTTCTGCTATTACTGTATGCATCAACATGTCTGATCCTCCTGACCAATGTGCGTTTGCATACGCCACAGACTACACTGCTCATTTGTTTTCCATTCAATCTGCAGCTGAGTTAGCCAGCTCGACGGACGCCATGTTGCTTTTCTGTTTAGCGGCACGCACTTGGCAATGAAAGCCTTTGCATCCTTGTACGTGCTCAGTATACGAGCAAACATTTGAAAGGCATCCATCGCTGTATCCCAACTGACTGGCAGGTCGCAAGTGGGCAAGGAGTTGGAGGAGGAAACATCTCCTGCCCATCCAGTGAGTATTCCGACGCGCTCAAATGGTCGAGGGGAATGGGATAACTTTCACCTTGCCAAAGAACCATGGCGTGTCCATCCACTATATACTTACTGTGCCCTGCACAGGGATGCTCAGGTAGCACTCATGTCTGCCCCATGCTTGCATGTGCAACCAATCTGCGCTTTGCGCCGTGAACAGCCACATGACATAGCATGCCATGCCTTTGCAAGGATAGCATGCCTTTCCAAGGATAGCATGCCATGCCTTTCCAAGGATAGCAAGCTGTGGGCGCCGGCTTTAAAGTAGTGCACAATCCATCGGTGGCATCTTTAGATGTCAGCTCTGGCGTGCAAGGCGAACGCTCTGCACACGTGCTCCCATCATGCACTGCTCTACGCGTGTGCTCCCACCATAGATGAACTGCTGGGATGTGTCACGCGCCTGTTCCTTGTGTGATCTGACCATGTGCACTCAGCGGACGCTGGTCTGACCATGGGCATGCGGTGCCTCTTTTGAGGTTTGAGGTTTTAGGGTTAGGGTCAGGTCCGGGTTTGAACCTTAACCCTAAACCTTGTAAGTTTGCACACCCATGCAGTGTACTGGCCCAGTGACATGGCCGAGGGGGGCCAGCTGATCAACAGCAGCCGATTGGTGAGCGGCTTCTATGGCTGCTGGAGTGCCTCCTCAGTGGATGTCAACCTGTACAACAAGACGGATGCCTTCCCCTGGAAGCTGAGCGGCAGCATGGTTGGCGGCTTCTCAACCCCAGGAGCCAACTGCAGCAGCTTATCAGTAATCTGGGAGCTCCGCAACTACACAGATCGCTACTTCCCTGCCTTTCAGCTCAGCTTCCACTCCCTGGCAGGTGTCAGCTGCTGCAGCAGCACCAACTGCACGCCGGCAGGGACCCCCATCCCCCCAGTCTCTGCCCTCGCCACACCCATTCCCGGAGCGCCCTCCCCGGAGTTTGACACGAACGTGACGTGCTTCGCGAACGAGTTCATGCAAGGGAGTGGTGTGTGGCCGGTGGGAGAGAGCATGACAACGTCTGCCACCTTCCTGCAGCCAGGCAACGCGCAGTGCTTCACGTGCGTCGGTGTACTGCTGCTGCTGTACTGCTGCACTGCTGTACTGCTGCACTGCTGTACTGCTGTACTGTGATACTGCTGTACTGTGATACTGCGGTACTGCGGTACTGCGGTACTGTGATACTGCGGTGATGCTGTACTGCTGTACTGTTGTACTGCTGTACTGTTGTACTATGCCACTGTGTTTCAACTGCGCTGTGTCGCTGCCCGTTTGGCTCTACTTTGCTCGGCTGTTGCTGTTCTGCTCATCCCTTTGCTCAGCGTTAGTCACAGGCAGGGAGGGTTTAGGGTTTAGGGTGATGAGCAGGCGATAGCTGCAGCCAGCCCATGTTGGTCATGCACCATACCGTACTCTACACAGCAGCGTGTGTTGTTCGTCTAAGACGTGGGACCTTTGTGACCGTGTGACCCTCTGATGTGTGACGGGTGTGATTTTTGTGCTGGCTGTAGGTCCAACGTGGACATCACGCTCACTCCAAACGCGGGGGGCATCGCGTACCGGGTCACCGGCCAGCTGGCCCTGGGCATGTTAGCTGGCTTCCAGTGCTCGGACGCTGCACTCCGCCAGTTCATCACGGTCCGTGTCTTATATGATATAAAATATAAGCATGCCGGCGGGTGTACATGCGCTGCGCTCGCATGGGTCTGCATGGCGGAAACTGCACTGAGTCGTTACAGCATGCGGTTGTGCAGCCTGCTGCTACACCTCTGCTTGCATCAGTGCTGCGTGCCGACAGAGTTGCCAACCCCAAACCTATCGTCAGCAGCCGAAACCGACCTCCACCTGTACTGTCGTACTGTTGTACTGTCATACTGTCATACTGTTGTACTGCAGACCGTACCTCGCAACCTGCCCGGGTACACATGGACGGTCAACAACCTGGCTCTGACTGACTGCTGCAACACATCGTACTGCAACACGTCGATCCTGTACTACCAGGTTGGGCAGGCCTTCCCAGCCCCCACAGTCACGGTGCGCCACACAAACACAGATTGTACAGTACACCAAAGGTTACAGTCATTAAGAATAGGTACACCACCAAAGAAGTCAGTGAACGCTAAGTGCACCACCGATTCCAGTACAGAAGAAGTACACCAAACAATACGGTTCAACGATTAATAATGCAGAGATGCCTGCTCCGGGCCACCATGTTGTGGCTGCATTTTGGGTAGCTGGGGAGGGGGGGTCGAGGGGGGGGGGATGCTGTCGATCTTGGAGCTTCGTCCCTGTGCTAGTCTGCGCTGCCCGTGTTGTTGCTATGCCCTAACCAGTACACATATGAGGAGCCTATGCTATGACCTCTCTAGTGTGCCTGTATACCGTATTGCCATCGTAACAGCAGCTGTATTGCCATCGTAACAGCAGCTGGCTGCCGGCTGACCCAGTGGCCCCATTATGGAGTTGCTTGCCTGGGCCCAGCTGATATGCTCGGTGATTAGGAGCACAGTCGTGAGGAGCTCCTGCCTTGCCACAGTTGATGTGCATGTCTCCACATATACACCCAATTTCCCATTTCCGTGCCAACCACCACCAGACAACTGAAACCGCCCGACCGGTAGCATTGATATGACGTTTATGTTCTTACATCTTGGCCATACATTCAAGACAACTACGTGTAAGATGTATACACCTCATACATATATTGTTGGCTTGCTTCCCACTGCAGATCATGCGGCAGAGCAGCGCTTGGGCCGTGGCGCCTGTGCAGCCCCTCGCACTGCTTGCAACCGCTCTGCTCTCAGTGCTGCTGCTCGTTGGAGGGTTATGACCAGGGCACGAAAGCCACCGTGGATAGCCACCCACTTGCTGTCTGGCCGCCACGGCATGCCAGGCCTACACGTGCATGTGGAAGCCGGCTTATGTGCGCTGGGCAAGTGGTGTCTGCTTCAATTATCTATGCCGTAGGTTGGGCTGGCCCCACAGCTGCATCAGCCACATGCAAAGAACACCTACCAGAGAACCTTGTTTTGCCTCAGGACGTGCTTCCTGTCCCAAGATACCCTCGGTGATATGGGCAGTGGGCGTCGTTTGTGTGTTTTGTTGCTCCTGCCTATCCAGGACTCAATAAGTGTGAGATGCAACCGGTGTTGCAGTAAGCATCTGGGGCTATGGTTATGGGTTTTAATTGATGGTCGTGAGGTGCTGTATTGCATTTATCTCGCTTTTCGCGTTGCTGTGGCTGCTGGTACCGGAAGCTTGTGCAGGTCGCTGTTTCTACATGCGCAGGCTTCAGAGATTTCAGCACTGAGTGTTTGAACACTGGATGCATGAATCCCAGGATGTGTCATGTGAGCATGTGTGATATGGTCGTGCATTACAAAGGGATAACGCACATGCCCACCCCCTTTTATGTGCGCTGTGCTGCAGATACTCTGCAGATATGAACTGAGCACATGGAAACTGGGCTCGTGGTCACTGCCCTAGTGCGCTGAGTATCTAGTACAGTTGGCGTGCATGCCTAGATAAAGCTGTAAAGGGGCTCATCAGGCTCACAGTTGCTTCAGGTTCAGGTGCTTTTCTGAGCAAGGAAATCAACTGCACCATGAGCCACTCCAAATGTTCATGTTCATGTTACACAGCCTCCAGCCAGTCACACGCTGATCAGCATTGCACCCCCCTTAGCGCGCATCAGTGCATGTAGCATCCCAAGTTTGTTGGTGTCCTCCTGACACCCATATCCAACTAGTCCAACCACAGCTGACTGCCAAGGAACAGTGACACGTGACGAGCAACGCAACCAGGACAAGCAACCAGCACCAACCAGAAGTGTGCTAGTGACATCAACATCCATCCAGGTGCTCCTGACTCTGCCGTGGTGCATCCCATGAAACAATCCATCCATCTGCAACCAAGGGCGATGCCACGCGACCCGACAGCCAACCCCTGATCAATCAAGGCGGTACTCCTAGCGTGCATGCGCTGCAAATGTCGGCCATACATGTCACCATGTGGCCATGTGGGCAGCTCAGGTTCAAAAGCAGCAGGTAAATGGGGGATACATAAGATGGACAAAGGAATGGGGATAGGATGGTCCAAGGGATGGACAGGCCGCCTCGGCTTAGGCCAAGTGACGGCACGTGCACACAAGCCAGGATGATGAAGCGCGAGGCCACGTGCACTGAAACACGCGGAGTGTGCCACATACAAGCACAAAGGCCACTGGCTAGGAATAATAGGCTGATGAAGGGACGAGGAGCTGTATAGCCATCCAAGTTCCAAGATCTCGCCATCAGAGGATGCAGAGAACACCATGAGGAACGGCAGAAACACCATCAGGGAATGGGAAGGAAACCCCTGCAAGCCACTCCGGGCGCGCCCATCAATCAACCATAAATCATTAGATAAGCGCAGGGGTTCCCAAGCAATAGGTGGATGCATAATGTGGTAGATCAACGGGCGCCAGCTGTGCGAGCAGGGCAGCAATACGTGGGACCTAGGTCCACACTGCCACCCTCACAGCAAAGGGCCCACATGGTGTTAAAACAGGTGACGGATGAACCAACGCGTGCAAGTGCCTGCGCGTCTAGACCAAGGGGAGAATGATACGATGCAGCAGTACAGCAGTACAGCCATACGACTGTACAGCAGCACGGCTGTACCTGAAGACACGGTTTGTGCAGCATGCAGAAATCCACCTATGCACAACGACCCATGCACCAGCTATACAAGTAGCCAGCATCAAACAGGACATGGGTGGCATGGATGGCACTCTATGGCCTTGTAGTGCAGCAGCAACCATCCATGAAGTATCAACAATCCATCGCTTTGGAGTGCATAGCAGCAAAAACAACAACCCCCATGGAACCACCATCACATTAGTAGACTTTAGTAGAATCACATGGATTAGTAGACTTGGCTTGTCATGATCAGGCCCATGAAGACTTAAGCATGCAGCAGGGCAAGAGGCCAGGAGTGTTCCATTCATTGACCATCTTGTGATGTATCAATTATAAACCATTCATGCGGCTGCAGCTTAGGGGCTTAATACTCAGCACTCGTGCATGCAACCACTTTTCGTTGTGGACACAGCACAATGGCCATTCCATTGGATTATCCACTGTTTTGTGCGATCATTATGAACATCAAGAGGTACACCAAGAAGGATGCCACAACAAAGCTTCCTGTTCATGCAGCTGATGCACATCCAGCCCAACAAGCACACATTTACACAGGCCACTTGAGGCCTGATCAAGGCGTGCACAGGCTATGCCAGCCTGAGAACCTTATCAATACAGATCAAGGTGCATTGCTCAGCCTCAGCATGTAGCAGCTGATGGCCGGCTTGTGTTGCAGCTCGCAGGACACTCAAACAGCAGCACGCTCATGCAGCGGTACGCCTGTACAGCGGTACGTATGCACAGCAGTACGCCACACCACGCGGGTGCATAATGAGCTGTGCTACGTTTGGTTCTAAAAGGCAGCACCGCTCTTCATAGTAGGGCCGAGGTCGCGTTGGGCTTAAGGGTAGTGCGCCACGCATTGTCCAAGGTTTAGGAAGTCAGGGATCGGGGGTTCTGATTTCAAGGGATCAAGGATAGATCAGGGGATCAAGGATAGGCAGGATAAGAAGCGATGGTTGATGCATGAGGGGTAGACAGCGCATGAGTTCCCGCCCAACATGGCAATCACAAGGGACAGAAAGCGGACGATCTTTGTGTTTTTCCCGCCCCCTACAGGTTGGCCCAGCCAGGCGGGTTGGACGTTTGCTTGGTGAGCCTTGCTGGCCGCTCCTCCACCACCTCCTCAGCCTCCTTCACAGAGCCCTCCACAAGGGTGGGGCCTGTGGCGCCCGGCTGCCAGCCAGCAGCTGCCGCCCCGCTCCCCGCCCCCTGCCCATCCCTCAGGCTGGGCCACGCCTTGAGGGCGGGTGGGGCGGC
>QAXD01000081.1:216295-231545 GCA_004335575.1 Haematococcus sp. NG2
CCCTGCCCACTCTGCTGTTGGGCCTCACCACTGGTGCCGCCCTCAGCACCTTGTGCCTCATGCACCAACCAGTAGCTCAGTGCTTGCGTGATGGTGCAGCAGTCAGAGAGCAGAGGCCCAAAGGCGCTCGGCCCCAGGCATGGCAGGCATAGCAGTTCCCCGTGGCCATCAGCCATCACCCACTTGCGCTCCAATTGAATGGCCACACATAAGCACCACCAGCCGGTAGCCAGCGCGCGTGCCAGGTATGGTGGGCTGGCCACTGCTGCCAGCACAGCCCCAACGTCTGATGCTGGTGTTTTGCGCAGGGTGTCAGCCAGCGGGCGCAGCACTGCAGCCATCAAGGGGCGCATGCCCCAGGCCATGTCGTCCAGCTCCTTTGCGACACCGTCGCCCTTGAAGTCCGTGTTTGCGTATGTAATCGTCGTTACGATCATGACATACGCAGCAGCAACCAGCAGGCGAGCAGGGCATGCCTCTCCTGAAGCTTCAGGGTGACTGTGTGCCATGGTCTGCAACACCTGCTTTGCCTTGGCATGCCGGATGTCCCCCATCATTGCCGCCAGCAATACTGGTGCCAATGCAGCTATGGTTGCCAAGTACTCCACGGTTGTTGTCATGGCTGGGGACCAAGCTACCTCTTCCTTTGTCTCAGCGTGCATTTCCAGCAACCAAGCAGCTGCTTTCGCCACCATTGTGTCACATTTGTCGTCCCTCTTAGATGGCAGAGCACGCCACCACCAGAGCGTTGAGCGCAGCAGCATGGCCAGGAAGGTGGCGGGGGCAGGCAGAGGGCGAATGCATTGGCCTGCACCACTGCTGGGAGGCTGGTGCAAAGGCAGCCCAGCCTGCACACAACTTCTCACACAGTCCACTGCATCGTGCACCGTGCGCATCAATGTCTTCACCAAATTCACAGACCCCCCTGCCCCGGGCAACGTCAGTGCACGCATCACTGCTGCGTGCACCAAGCTGTGCACAGCAACCAGCTCCTGGTATGCCGCTTGAGGTGACACCTGTGGCCACAGTGTTGGCTTGTAGCTTGTGACTTATGCAGGCATGTGCAGGCTTGTGGAAGCACATGGCTGGTGTGCAGTGTGATTGATGTGATTTGTGACTGCATCAGGCCGATGTGGACCCGAAACCCTAAACCTCTAAACCTTACAAGTTTTACAACCCCAAACCCTAAAGGCAGGACCCATCACGTACACACATCTGGAAGCAGCATGCTGCTACAGCCATGTCACAGCATGTGGCAGCACGCATGACATTCAGTGCCACTTACAGGAGGTGGCAGCACACGACCAAGGACAGGCAACTGCGCATCAAGACGGACTGTGCTGCTGCCATAGTGTTCCTTGGACAGGCTGTAAGTGCGCCACCACTGCACTGAAAAGGGCCCCAACAGTTGCAGTGCAAAGCTGGCCTGCAGATGCTGCTCACGGCTGAGGGGCTGCGCTTGACGGGTGTTAGCATCTGCAGTGTGTCCAGGTGCTGCACTCTGGCCTGCTGCACCACTGGGGGCAGCCGCCACTGACTCGAGCCACGTGTTCAGCCGCACCAGCAGCGCCAGGTGGCGGCGCAGCAGCACATCGACCGCATGCGCCACACTCACACACCGCGGCTGGCCACCCACTGCTGTGCCCCCAAACGCCACCAGCCTGGTCCACGCAGGCGCATCCCTTGTGCAGCAGCTGCAGGGGCCTGCATGGCTGCTGCTGTGCCCTGGCATGAGCCGCTGCAGCGCGTTCGACAGCTCTGTCAGCACTTTGGTTTGCAGCAGGCCCTCCACCAGCGCCACGTCCTGCGGCCGTGGGGTTGACTGTGCGGGGCCGCCCACAGGCACCAGGCAGCTCACAAGCGCGAGCACGCAGCTGGTCATGTGCGCCATGTGCTCAAACTCATGTTGCCCTGGCCTGGGGGCAAGGCCCAGAGAACAGCAGCATGCGACCACCTGCATGTATTGCGCATGGGAACAGAAAATGCACACAGCAGCAATCAAACCACATGATTCAGTCGATGACGAGTTGAGTGTTGTGAAGCAAAACACAGCAGAGCGCCCAACCCGCCCAACCTGCTGGAAAATCCGAAGTCCTTGCGAGTCTTGAAGCGAAGCATTTCGTTTAAGCACTGCAACCACGGATTTCACGTCAGCTATGGCGGCATTGACTTCCTGCTGAGCCCGCAGCTGCCGGGATTTGGCGCTGCTCATGCCCGTAGACCAACAACCGGTTCCATTGCTGCAATCTTGTGTCTAACACATCTCTGAATGCCAACAAAACGCGTCTAGCACATCTCTGAATACCAACAAACGCATCCCTTCTCCCCACCAAAATCTCAGTGCAAACCCTAACTCCACGCCGAAATGAATCCACATCCAGCACCCCTTCCCTCCAGCCTATGCATTACATCATCCCTTCTGCATACCTATCGTGATCTCTGCACTGTGTGCGCAATCCACTTCTTCCTTGCAAGCCTCCCAATCGAAAGCCAGGGTGGACACTAGTTACGTTGTTGGCCAGGTCAGCTGAACGATATGTTCAATGAGCTGTCCGACTGCTGCTAGGCTTTATTGACCTGCTGGTATTTGGCAACACAACGAGTTTGCGTCTGAACATACTCAGCCCACACTGTGTGCAAACTGCATTGACATCTCTGACTGCGTCCCACAGCCGAGCCATCACGCAACCGCTTGCATGCATGCCAAGCCCATGTACATTGCAACACGTGTGCAAGGCTGCTTTCAGTTACGAGAGTTCAGTTGGTGCACTGCGTCAAACCATGTAGAGCACTGTGTGGTTGATCCAGCGCCTTGCAGCAGCAACTGATGCACGGATGCTTGCAGGGCGAAGCCTTCTTCTCAAGATCTTAAGTAGTTGCATGCACAACTGATTCCAAGCCAGTTCCCCGGGTCCTGCTCAAGGTCTGCACACAACAGGTCACAGCTGCATGCCCACACAGATGCAGCACACAGCACATCCTGCAAGCGACAGTGGCACACAACACGCGGCACGCTGCACACTCCATGCTCCTCATGGTTCTCACCCAGCCGGGCGTATGTGGCGCCCGTTTAGGCCTTACCCTGCCAAACGCCCCACACCTTTCAATGTCACACTCAACATAGGTTCACTGTCCGTCTGCTGCTGGCCTAGGTACAGCTGACACAACACCCTATCAACTCAACCACCCTACTCATGAGAGCAGCTACCATGCAGACCCCGTCCGAGTATCAAGGTGAGGTTAGGGTATCAGCATTGGAGTTCAGCATGCAAATGAGCATGCTCTATCATCCCTAGCTCTGTGGTTGACACACTTTGGGCTAGGTGTCACACTCTCATTTCCTTTCACATGGCCTGCCCAGGCAGCGCCACGTTGTGGGAGGAGCCTTGAGGTGTACTGCTCTTGGACGGCCCCTGAACACGTTGAAGTGTGAGAGACGTGTGGGGCACGTGAAGGTGTAAAATGAACAGATGGCAGGTTTGTACTCAGTGCGCGAGAGCATGAGAACTAGAATGCGACACGTGAAATTGAGGAACGCGCGAGGGATGCAAGCGGAAGGGAGAGAGGGCAGGAATTCAACGGCAGCCCAATGTTTGATGTGTGCCAACGCCTGGTGCCACACACGTAGCCACCTCAAACAAGCTGCCCGCGTTGCATCAGCAATCACAAGTGCAGGTGCGAAATTGGCGCTTGTGAAGATGGCAGTGCGTGGGTGGGGTTGAGGTGTTGGGAAGCGTGCCGACAATAGTGTTGAGAGTGTGATGCAAAAGCGTGTGGAAAGTGCACGAGAAAGGCGTGTGTCGAAGAGTGCAGAAAGGGCATGCGAAAGGGATGCAAAAATGAGTGCCGAGTGTGACGTAACTGGACAGGACAACGTGCAAGGACTGTGGGAGTTGCGTGAAAACGTGTATGGAAAAGGGGGTGGAGGTTGACCCACCTGCTCCTCGCCAGCATCCAAGTGAGGGGGCAGCTGGAGCATGTGAGGGGGGTGGTGCACGGGTGAGGTCCATCGCCCCTCACCCACAGCCTGTGGCCCCCCTGGCCCTTGATGTGCCCCTTGGCTACCCCCTTGTGCTGATCCACTCCCTGCTCCAGCACTCGGCCCCTGCACACTGCCGCTCTCAGTGCTGCTCTCAGTGGGGCCTGTCATCAACTGCAGGCCCGATGCGGTTGTTGCTGGCGTGCCGGTTGCAGTGGTTGCGACGGCCGAGGTGTGTCCTGAACTGGACACGCCGGGTGTCTGACCATCAGCAGGGCTGGTCAGACCAGCGGAACGGCCCTTGGACAGGTGGCGCGCCATGGCAGACGCAGGGGCGGAGGTACGGTCAAAGTTTGACTTGACCGAGTCCCGGCTGTTGCCCGCCGCGCTGCATGCAAGCGCATGCATCATGCAAGCACAATTCAGAAACCCACGCAAGCCAACCATGCAATGCAGCAATGCAAGCTAGCCACGCACACCAGTCATGCAAGGTGCATGTCAGAGGCAACCCCTTCAGACCATACAGTTGTCAGGCTCTGGCAGTGCACCAGCACTTTATGAGGCTCCCATCCAGCCTCGCTCCAGTCTCCCATGGCTGCCTCCTCAGTCTCCCGCCCCCCTTCCCCCCCATCCAACCCAATCCAACCTAACCCAACGCCCTCCAACAACCCAAATACCCTCCAACAACCCAACACCCTCCAACAACCCAACACACTCCAACAACCCAACACACTCCCAACCCAGCCAAACCCAGCCCAACGAACCAAGCAAACTCCCCCTGAACCCCCGCACACTCACGCGTACGCGGAGCCGCCCAGCAGTGGGTGGGAGCTGCGCCCCGCTTGCGCGCCCGGCCCCAACAGCCCCGACGACTTGCGCCGGTAAAACTCCACGCTGCGTCGCGAGATCTCGACCGACCGCCGCGAGAAAGTGCCGCCGCCCCCGGTGGGGTTCGAGCCCGGGCCCAGACCGTACGCGGACGCGAGCGTGGGGCCGCTGGTGCCGGTGAGGCCACTGGGGGTGGGGCCAAGTGCTTCCCCCTCTGTGGACAAGCGGCGCCGCAGGATGGGAGCGATCTGCGGCCACACGTCACACACATGGCCACACTTGATTGATACCTCAGGTGCCTGATCTGGATACTATGCCATGTTGACATGCTTTGCGCCTCACTGGTGTCTAGGACCGTGAGTAGGACAATGCCAAACGTCTCTTGCTGTTCGTCATTCTTTTTCAGGTGCTGGCCGTGGCAGCATCCTGTTCTGCATTAGTCCAGGGTGCTGCTGCTGCATGGAGAAGCTATGTAACACACACGGCAACAGGTGGTTGGTGTGGTCTGCGGACTTCAAGGCCATGCAAAAGCATCTATAGAAGGCACAGGGCATATCTCAAATCGACCTCCCGCCACTGTTCAGCGTGGTTCTGGGCTGTGCAATGACAATCGTATGACGTTTAGAGACTACGGCTCAATCACCATCATTGTCTGCACGGAGCACATCCCAACGTGATATCCCACACTTGTGGATCAAAATGATCTCAATCTCCAATTAAGCAACTACCCGCACTAATGTCACCACACCGTCAACCACCTCAACCACCAACCACTCCAACCACCAACCGCCTCAACCACCGACCACTCAACCACCTCCATTACCCACCTCAATGTGTAGGTCCAGCTCAAAAGGCTTTGGGTGAGGCAGGTACTGCTTCCAAGCAGCTGCACCACCCAGCCCACCCTCCCTGCGCGCACATGCACCAACAGGTCTCGTCAAGAAAGGATCCATGATCAGTGACTGGGCACAGCACACAAGATCGCGATGAACGACCCGATAAACCAGATCAAGAACCTGATGAAAATGCCTGCGGCTGGTGTGCGTTGATGAAAAGTGTGCATGGGAACTGAAAGGTGCGCCTCCGTCACACAGTGTCCACCAAACAGCCATGACTGGGTGAAGGATCTATCGTACATGCCACATAACAAGACACATAGGGTTTACACTCTCAACATGCGTGTGACAGCACCACGGCACATGTTTGCGCAGATTGATCAGGGTCCCCTCAGGCAGCCGGCTGCCTGTGGTTCTGTCGCATGCATGTTGAGTGTAAGCCACGTGCAACCACACCATGCAACCATGTGCAACCACGCAATGCGACCACGTGCAACCATGCAATGCAACCATGCAACGACGTGGGCAACCAAGTGCAGAGCACCCACGTGAAGAAGGCCACCATGGCTGCTGCCACGCGTGCGGGGTCCTCCAAATGGGGCCAGTGCCCAAGGTCTGGGTGCTCCTGCGGGCCGAACAGAAGTTGGTTTGGTTGGTTGGCGGATCGATGTTGGGAGGTGAGGACGGTTATGGTGTTGGTACCTTGTATTGAGCACAGGCCTCTGGCTGTCCAGTTGGGTGGAATGTTTGCTGGTATGACTGGTTGTTTGTGCACTCGCTGCCCCCTATGCTGTGAGCAGCCGTGCTCCCAAGCCTCAGCCTCAAACCCTGTAAACCTGAACCCTGATACACTCTGATAAGCTTCAACTGTCAAGCTGATGCCTCAAACCTCAGAACCCCATCTGAGCCGCTGACATGCTGGTCAACCCCCTAAAATTCCACCCTCACCGCCTTCCTTGCACTCACTTGGACGAGCCCTGGGTGGCTGTAGCGGTCAAAGCGGCGGTGCAGCTCCGCAGCAATGTGTGAACCACTCACAGGGTCCTGGGGGCGGCGATAAAATACAATAATAGCACGCTGTTTCACAGATGTTCCTGGGGGCTGCAAGAACCAGAAGAAACCGGGAAAAGAGGAAGCGGGGGATGTGCGATGAGCAGGAGGAGCGCATGCGCAGGTGTGGGAATGGGCGCGCAGGTGTGAGGGACAGATGTGAGGAATGGAGGGCCTTGTGTCACACCGAAACATCACTGATCCAGCTGCGGTTGTGCACTTGTGAACGTAACGATGATCATGTATGAGGAACAAAGGGTAAAGGATGACAAGGTGCGGCTCTTGCATCACGTCATATCATTAGTGATTCATTAATCATCGTAAGAGGAATCCACACATGCAGGTATCTGAATACCGCCGTAAGAAATCCCACATGCTTCCCGCTGACCACCACCACCATCAAGAAACACCGTCAACAACCAACACAAAGGGGAAATCAAAGGGGCGCACCTGCATGCCCCAGAAGAACAGCATGCGTGCCGGGTCGCGCCGTAGTGCCAGTTCAAGCGCCCCCTGCCACACGCGCTTGTACCGCTCCCGGTCCTTCATGTACCTGTACCGCAAGTGTGAAGTGTGTGAGAGAGTGTGACCTATATGAGGGAGTGTGAAGGAGTGTGAGCAATGTGCGGGGAGTGTGAGGGAGTGGCAGACATGTTACAGAGTGTGAGGACATGTAGGAGGAGGCAATAGGATGTGAGCTGCTGGTGGTGGTGGTTCCTTGCTGCTGCTGTCGCACATGAATGAATACAAGGTTGGAACTAAAGGTGAGGCCGTGACAACAGCCAGGCAGTATCACAAACTGCAGCACAACATGCAGGCTACACAGAGGGTCAGGCAGTACACTGACAGCCAGGCAAGGCAGTACAGGCAGTACCGTGTGAGCTTAGGCAGAATCTTGAGCCCTCCATGTTGTGACATGGCCCAGTAAGCATCATCCAGGACCTGTTGCACAGAAAGTACAGGCGATGCAGTGCAGTTCAGAAAATACAGTGCACTTCTGGCAATACTGTGCAGGAAAGACAGTACAATGCTTGTACACTCTGGAGCCAGTGCGTACTGCATTGTTCACAAATACGTGAAACGCACAGCAACACTGCAATACAGCAAAGGCCCACGGCCACAGCCACCTGTGCACACAGAATGTACCAACCCACCCAATCCCGCGCAGGCTGGCACTGCTGACCGTCATACAAACCCGGTCTGCTGCACGATACTCAACCACTCGTCGTACCCAGCCCACACGTCTGAAGCTCCCCCACGCTCTCGCTGATACCACCTGATACTATCTCACACCCACTGATATTACATCATCTCACACCCAGTGACATCATCTCACACCCACCAATACCACCTCACACCCACCGATACCATCCCACACCCTCTCACCTGCTGGCTGGCTGGGTGCTCGCGTGAGAACTTTTGGGACAGCAGCGCGCAGAACCCCGCGCGCCCCAACACCGCGGCGGCCGCCCACCCCGTGCCGCGTTGCCCCAACAGGCGCTCCACGGGCAGCGGCGCGTACAGGTCCACGAACACGGAGCCTGTTTGGGCAATGGGGGCAAGCGCGGAGAAAGAACCAGTCAGCAGCACATCAGGAGGGGTAAGGTGAGCTGAAGGGGAGCGCAAAAGGGGGTCCTCAGAAACGGCGCCTGCTTAAGCAACATAGCATGAGTGCCACGAGAGTGCATTATCGAGTGTAGGTAGCACAGTCAGCAACAGGATGGCATGACACATAGCAACAGAGCAGAGAATGTGCCTGTGAAAAGGGCTACAATACCGACATCCAGTGTACCACATCACAGCCTATGCGCTATGGCACTAGTATATACCACGTCATAGGGAGAAGGGAAGGAAACAATGGAAAAACTGAAGGGGCAAGAACGTGGAAGAGAAGGGAAGGAGTGAGGTGCACATATCACCCATAGTCACGTACCGTTGAGCCACAGCACCTTGCCCAGCTGCACACCCCCCAACCTGTCCTTCGGCTCCCGCGCCAGCAACTCCTGCGCAGGCAGTACGACAGGCATCACACAGGCAGTACGACAAGATCAGCAGGCGGTACAAAGCATGCAGTACGGGGGTGCAGGACACAGATCCACCTTGAAGCCCGAATGGGGGATGCCACATGCGTGCCGCTGCCTGTACAAACTACAAAGCGGTACAGGTACAGGGCGCATGCAACCCCCATCCCATCCCAGCTATGGTATCCGGCCCTTGAGTTGTGCCTGCTTGGGCTATACTGCACCGTACTGCACTGTACCACACTGTACCGCAAGGTATTGTACTGCACTGTACTGCCACTACGCCGTACTGTACTGCCCCAGTCACACCTGGCACACCGACACTGAGAAGTCATGGGCCACCAAGTGTGTCCGAGTGATGCCGTAGTGCTGCCACACCTGAAGGCAGCAGTACAGCTTACAGTGCAGCCTCAACAGCATGCATGATGAGTAAGGCAGCAGTACAGATCAGGATGGCCTGCACCCCCAGCCCTGAATCCTAAACGTCAAACAGTGGACGACGTCTGATGCACCCACCTCTGTGACCACGTTGGCTTGCTGCTGGACGCTGAACCGGGCCTCCCCCAGCCCCTTGTCACTGCGGCCACACGAACAGAACAGCCATATGACATTTCTAATCACAGTATACTTGAACAAGATGTGGCTCGAGGATGTGGCTTGATGAGGGGCACCGCACAGACCATGTCCATGCATCCATCGTTATGACCTGTGATGCGCAACATGCTGATGCCATGGAGCAATTTTACCAAAGCCAATCGAAGGCCTGAGGCTGCGCACCTGAAGGGAGGGTCTCATAACTATGATGGATCGCATTCACAAGGGCAGCTGTGTGTGCATGATACCTCCCACGCACACCCAGGGACTCCTTGAGGTACCTGAGTGCACGCACCTGTTGCCATACCCCAAGAGGTCAATGAGCAGCAGTCGGTACCCCAGGGCTGCCAGGCCACTCAGACCCTGCAGCAGCTCCTGCTGCTGTGCTTGTGCAGCACGTGCGTGGCCGCTGCTGCCGCTGCCGTCTCCTGTTGCAGAGGCGGATGCCGGGCCTTTGGCGCTGCCATTCAGGGCTTGGGCTGAGTCGTCAGCGACGGCAGTAGCAGTGCCGACAGGGGCAGTAGCAGCACCGGGTGCGGCAGTAGCAGCACTGGCGGCCGCAGTAGCAGGGGCAGTAGAAGCTGGGGTGCCTGATGTGGACGACATAGCAGCGGCAGTAGCAAGCAGCTCGGTGGCAGGGGTGCGTGCCAGTATGTCCAGTACGCCTGCGTAGTCGTAGCTGCAGTACAGCAGTACGGCAGTGCATGGCAGCAGCAGTACGTGGGAGGGTCAGGTGCCACACCCAGACACAGTTGCTGCTGTTGCAACCCGAGGTAGCTGCTGCATCGAGCCAGGCCCTCAGCGTGCACACAATCATGAGGCATCTCAAGGCTGCAGCAATCATCACCACTCCATCTTTTCCCCTCCCATCACTTCTCTCCTCATCCTCTCCCCTCCCCCAACCCCCACCCCAACCCCGCCACACACATCTTAACCAGCCGGATCATCCTGTGGCATCTTAAGTCCCAGCAGCATCACAGGTACCTTGAGGTGGGGTACCCATGCAGGAAGGTGATGGCAGGCACCACCTCTTCTTCATCCTCCTCGTCCTCCTCCTCATCTCCCTCATCATTATCATCACCTTCACCCTCTGGGCGTTGCCCTTCCCCGCCACTCCCCTGGGCCCGCATGGCACGCGCCCATGCGCGTTGCTGGCGGCGGTGGTTGGGCGTGGTGGGCGGTGGCTCGATGATGTGGCAGCAGACATGCTGCGTCCTCGTCTCAGCGTTGAGGTACAGGCAGGCAGGGAACGTGAGGCTCACACGCTGGCCTGCAGATCGCAAGGCAGGAGGGATCAGGGGGCGCGTTGACCAGGGGTTGACCAGGCGTTGACCAGAGGGGCACCATGCATTGCATGCATGCACCTGTCCCCTCTGATGCATGCATGGATTGCCTCCCTCCCTTCCATGAGCATTGTGCATGGATCCCAGGGGCACACTGCCTGCCTGGGGCCAAATCACCAGTCGTCCACTTTGCAACTTTGCAAGACGCGTGTTTGGACGTTCAGGCAGTCACGGCGCCTAAACGAGCACGCACCGCTTTTGAACCACTCCTCAATACTGCCCGTGCCCATCATTTTGGTCTTTTGTATTGATGAGCTCAAGAGAAGCTCATAGATATCACGCAAATCTCTATTTAAATCTCTAAACTTGGTTGCCACCGGCTTCAAGTCCGCTTGTTTTCCGTCATGTTATCGATCCTGATACAGGCAACATGCTCTGACAATGAAGAAGAAATCATCGCCCAGCAAAGCAAACAAGATGCGAGTTTGAGGTTGGGATGCAAGCAACGAGAACACAGCTTCACAGTTGCTTAATCATATATGACGGCACAACTTGCACGACTGCTGCACTGGCAGAGCGACAAAGACATCGTCGGGGGGTCGTTCACACAGTGGGGGCAGTTGATGTAATGTTGGTTGCTCGTCTTTCTCGTAGCAATTCTGTAAATAGGTTGGATTAGATCATCGGTTGCGGAGCCTTGGTTCCTTGCATTGGTACTGCCTCTGAACAAATCGCAGCGTGCTGATGGCAGCTGAGACGGCCGCTTTTGTTGCGGCGTTTGTGGGCCAACCAGCGCCAGAGAATGTGGCACAGCAGCATGTAGGCTCGACCTGCAAGGCATTGGTTGCCGCAAGCAAGCACGCGGATTTGCTGGGCAGCAGCCCAGAGGAGCAGGCGCAGGTGCGGAGCCCGCTTGATGTCACCGTTCAGATCGCGTCTTTGCGGCGGTGCAGCTACACATGCGCCAACGCGCCCGTGAACGACGCAGGTGGACGAGTGGCTGATCTGGGCCGCGTCAGAGCTGCACACACTCACGGACGATAAGCTGCACAAGGTGGGGCATCATGCTGCATGCACAGTGCATGCACACCATCCTGCAGTGCACAGCCTGCCTTGCACCCAACCTTCCGCTGCGACACATGCAACAGCTGCGCAAATGGAGCTTTCATGAATCACGGGCATCATGCACATGCAGCTGCTTATCATAAGAGCACCCAAGTGTCTCCATCACAGCATGAGCCCTGCAGTTAATGCAGATAGTGGCAGGCTGCAGGCCCTGGTGTCTGTGCTGCAACTGCAACACGCCATGGTGGAGCAGTACACATGAATGCATCAGCAGTACACGCAGCATCGTGAACAGTGCTGCGGCCACCGTGGCGTATTACAAACAACAGCAGTGTCAGCAGTATGAGCAGTATGAGCAGTACAAGCATGTCACACACAAAGCATGCCCCAATGCGTATGATTTCAACGCGCACACACCACACATGCGGGCGCATGCACTCCCTGTCCCTCTCCTTCCTCCTCTGTTTCAAACCCTGTGCCTGCCTCTCTCTCCTACACACTCAGGTCAACGCTCACTTGCTGACCAGGACCTACCTGGTAGCTAACCGCCTCACTCTGGCAGACCTGGTGATCTTCGGCACTACACATGCTGCCAACGTAAGCAGTACACCAGCAATACAAGCAGTACACCAGCCGTACAAACCTGCAGGACACCGGCAGTACAGCAGCACCATAGCCCCAGTTGCAGGAAGCCCTGCGTTTGCAGCAGCACACCATACAGGCAGTATGCAGCTGTGTGAGAATGCATGCAGGGGGATGCATGATGCAGACAGAGCATACACCAGTCAAGCAAAGAATGGGCTCAGACAATGAGCTGGGACATTACACTGCATCCGCACGATGCTGCAGCCAGATGGTTGACACTGCCGCTGTGTGATGCTGACTCCATGAATTGCACAGGTCGCGTTCCCCGCAGCCCAAACGCTGCACTTCATCGCTCTGCTGCGGTGGGCAGATCTCATCCAGGTGCGACCTGCTGCATGCTGCTGGCGTTGTACTGCTGTGTACTGCTGGTGCTGTACTGCTGTGTGCTGTGGGTGCTGTACCGCTGTGTGGTACTGGTGCAAACCACCGTGTGCATTGCCATGGCACATCGCACACCGCTGCAAGGCTGACAAAGTGCACATGCTCATCCTGTCCTGTGGCAGGTACTCATGCGCTGAACATAAGAAAACGATGATGCACATGCATGCCCATTTATGTCCACCTCAACCCTGAACCCTGAACCCGAACCCTAAACCCTAAACCCTACACGTATCCACGCAATCTACCGCCTGCAGGCAATTGCTGGTGAGGCTCTGGTGGCCAAGACCTTTGCCAAGGGCACCATCAAGCTGGCCAAGCCTGCTTACGTGCCCCCACCCCCGCCCGCGCCCCCTGCTCCGAAGCCTGCGGCTGCTGGGGCAGCTGCTGGGTCTGGTGCATCCACCTCCGCCCCAGCGGGCAAGGGGGATGCGGGGAAGGGCGCGGGCAAGGACGCGGCTGCTGCTGCTGCTCCATCTGCCAAGGACGGGGTGAAAGCAGGGGCGGCGGAGGCCGGGAAAAAGGGCGGGGACAAGGCGGCAGCGCCAGCTGCAGCCGCGGCAGACAAGGGGAGTAAAGGGGGAGAGGGGGGTAAGGGCGGAGGTGCGGCCGCGGCGGGGGGCGAGAAGAAAGAGAAGGGCAAGGAGGAGGGAGGGAAAGGGAAGGCAGAGGGCAAGGAGAAGGAGAAGGGTGGGGAGAAGAAGGCGGAGGGGGCGGCGGCTGCAGGGGCCGATGATGAGGTGAGGCGCATGCACACATAATAGAGATGTACTATTAGAGCTATTTATTAGATGCTATTAGAGAATAGAGGTACATGTACTTGTCTACTACTGTATCTACTTCAGGCGTACCTATACGTGCAGGCGCATGTGCTGGGTGCTCAAGCATGCCCCACCCCACACATCGTGCACACCCCTCTTGCACACCTCCTCCAGTGAATCATGGAGGCCCCACACCACACCATGTGTCCACACACTTCAGTGAATCATTGTGACCCCACACCATAAATGTGTCCACACACTCCAGTGAATCATTTTAGTCCCACACCACACCATGTGTCCACACAGGTGCGCATCGACATGCTGGACATCCGAGTGGGCAAGATCGTCAAGGTGGATAAGCACCCTAATGCAGATGCACTGTACCTGGAGGAGATTGATGTGGGGGAGGAGAAGCCGCGCCAGGTGTGAGCGCTGCGCATGTGCATGTGCATGTCATCATTCATCATCATTACACGGCTTTGCGCGGTTAAACCCGCGATGCTGCGTGCATGTGCATGTGTGGCGCGCTGTGTGTGAGCTATGCACGCAGTCTGGCTGCAGCGTCCTTTGCGCTCTCTCAAACACAACTCAAACACCGCACAACGTCACGCACGTCTCAAACGTCGCATTTCCCAAACGTTACACATTCCTCAAACGTCACACTTCCCGATTGTCACACATTTCTCAAACATCACACATTTCTCAAACATCACACGTTTCTCAAACAATGAACGCACATTCCTCAAATGGTGCGCATTTGATCCTTGAGCGCTCGCAGGTCATCTCGGGCCTCGTCAAGTTTGTGGCCAAGGAGGACATGCAGGACCGGATGGTGGCGGTGGTGCTCAACCTCAAGCCAGCCAAGATGCGCGACGTCATGTCATATGGCATGGTGGGTGGTTAATCGGTGTGGTTGATATTTTTATGTTTTTTACACACACACATTTGTACAATACACACATATACCGTAAGGACTATGGGACTTATAATGTATGTTACTACATGTTAGGATGTCAGTGTATTAGGTCGATGCACTTGCTTGAGATGTATGTACATGTGGACCACAGAGCACCATGGATCTCATGATTGGATCACTGTACTGCACCCTGGGCCCTGGCACACGTCGTGCCCAACCCTTAATCTTATAATAACCATGAACTTTAAACCTAAACCCTGACCCTAACCCTAAACCATAAACCCTGAACCTCGTGCCGAGGACGAGCACTGTACCGCCCTTGAGCCCTGGCCCCAAAGGGGCTAGGGCCACCGTGAGAGGCAATGAAAAGTTTGAGAATATCTGAGGCACACGAAGCACTGCGAGCGCATTGCGTGCGGGCACACATGGCGCATGCGCGCACACACATGGCCTAGCTTGCACCACTGCCTGAGACGCCTGCAGTCTGGTGCGAGCTCAGCACCCAGGTGCAGCAGCAGTCTTGGCCTGCGCTTTACTGACTCTACACTGACCCACTTACTCTGCATAACCTGCTTATTACTCTGCATGACCTAGCTTTTTACTTGCGCTCACACCTGCACTCTCAAAGCCTGCCCCCTGCCCTGCCTCCTGCACACAGCTGGTAGTGCAGCTGGCATGGCAGTGTGACCAGATTTGGGCCCACTGGCATGCTAGCTGCACTACCAGCACGTGCCTAAACGCCTGTCAAGTGTGCACGCTGCTACATCAGGCCTCCCGTTCGTGTTCGCTTATGCCTCGGGGCTTCCTTGCTTTGTTCCCGTGCTGCCCGGGGCCTGGGACCTGCATGTGCACCCCACATGCCTGGCCCATGCCCCTGTGCCGCCCCCCCATGGG
>QAXD01000082.1:0-73378 GCA_004335575.1 Haematococcus sp. NG2
CCCGCAAAAGGGGCCTCATGCAATCTGACAATACTGCATGCGCACTCCATCCCATGTCTTGCCGGGACCAAAACCCGCAATATGCACAAAGAGACGCATTTCCGTGCCACCATCATGCTGGTTGATTGTGAAAAAACGAATGGACGCGCATTCCAGGCTAGTCTTCCCAGCTTTTTCCCCCGACCTCGTCTCCACCTACTTCCAAACAGGTCTCCATCCTGTGGAAAGGAAAAAACAGCATGTGAATCACGCTCTTGCACCACAAGAGCTTACACCGTTCTTCTTGGCATGACTTACCTTCAGGTCCTTTGCAAACAGCAGACGCACAGTTAACACGCCCGGTTCCTGCGCCATGTTTGCAGATTGCTGTGTGCGAATGCTTCTGCAGCTACTTGTCGCCTCCCACACTGTCCTCTTGTGATGCATGGTCCGTTCACATCCTGCCATGCATGGCTGCAAAGCTTTCACGGCGCTTTCACATGTTCGGCCTCCAGTCTGGCCCAATATCTGGTCACATGTTTTTCACTGCACCGCTGAGCATACAGAGCCGCAAGTGCTCAGCACACAGGTTGGACAATCACGGCACGCTCACGCCACATGTGGCAGCAGGGGCCGCGGCCATTACAACGGCAATAAGACCTACAACCGCATGCTTCAACCCAATCCTAGCACGAAGTTTGCTGAATACAGACACCATTTATTAATTGACGGTTGATTTCTTCTCTGGCAGTCAACGAGAAGTGTGCTTTGACTGCGTGTGGCCTGTGCAGGCCTGGTTGAAGCACCCCGGTGCCTTGTAAAGCTAAAACCAGTTCAGCTCAAGATATGCTTCAATCTTGATCCGCAGGTATGGTAAAACCCTGCTCCTCGGTGTGATACAGCGGATTTCATCTCCAGCACAGTTTACAAGTACTTCTCAATGTCCTTGGCGATGTCCGAGGGGGCAGTGGTGGAGGGATAGCGGCCCACCTGAATGGTACGCCAGGTCATGAATATGCATGAGAGTTATGCAATGGTGTGGGTGCGCTGGCGCAATGCTCGTGCACATCAGTGCACATCAGTGCACATCAAGCAGGCAGAACCATGTGCAGCACACGTCATGAACCATCTCTCACCACATTGCCCTCCTTGTCCACCAGGAACTTGCTGCAGGGGTCAAAGTCAAAAGGAACATGTGTGACAAGGTGACGTTGCTAACCAGCGGCAGTGTGTATGCGGGGACACCTCATACCGTCATGCGGCATGAAAGCATGTGTCACCATTGTATGGTGCTAAGCTGAACAGCCAAAAACACACAGGCAGCATCCATCAATGATAATTGTGTGGATTAGATGGCCCACCTGAAGTTCCACTTGATGTCGTTGCCCAGAATCCCGCCCTTTTGGTTCTTCAGGAAGTCGAACACGGGGTCCGCACCTGGGCCATTCACGTCCACCTGCAGCGGCAACCACGCAGGCGATGTGGGGCAGCGGCACAGGGAAAAGATGGTCAGATGACAACTGGGGAGGTGAATGCACCCATGCCCGTGCCTGAATGTTTGAAAGTGGGCTGTGCCTATTGGCCATGGAAAGGCTGTCTGGACACGCTGAGGAGGTGGCACAGTTGAGCTGGCACACCTTGCTGAACAGAGGGAAGGAGACGCCATAGTTGGATGTGGCAAAACGCTTGATCTCTGAGTTGGACCCAGGCTCCTGCATCAACCAGTATTCAAGTGTGTGAGGCAAGTATACATTGGGTCCCAGACAAGCATGAGATGCCAGCTTATCAGCAGTGTGCGTGGTCAGGAGCATGAAACCTTTCCGCAGGCGGCTGGTGGCCATTTTACCCATTGTTCATGCCTAAGGATGGGACCAGCACATTCACACCTGCTGTCCGAACTGGTTGCAAGGGAAGCCCAGCACAGAGAAGCCACGAGCCTTGTACTTGGTGTACAGTGCCTGCAGCAGCCCATAGAGCAACAGCTTTTGACAGAGATGTGTGGCCTTGAGGGCCTGGATGGAAGCGGACCATGGGACCCATGGCGTGCGTGCGCTGGTCATGCCATACTGCCAGGTGTCAATGTACCTGCAGGTCCGCATACTGGGGTGTGAAGCCGCACGCCGATGCCAGGTTCACCACCAGCACCACTTGGCCCTTGAACTTGTCCAGCTTCGTGGACTTGCCATCAATGTCGGTCACCTGTGACCAGGTGCAGGCATTAACAGTTGGTGTATGCATGCCAGCATGACCTCGACGCCTCCTGGCCACAAGGTGCATGCATGACACTCATGCGTCAGGGTTTCCAGACGAACTGCTTTGGCCCTGATGAGGCCCACGGGCAGCGTTCCCAGCCACAGTTTACTTCGCAACCATCACAAACGGTGCTCCGCTGCAACGAGTGGATGTGTGGTTGATCAAATGGATCTGAGTGAAACTGGCTTCTCACCGTGAAATCATGGAAGGAACCCTTCTGTGCGGTGCCAAATAGCGCCTCGACAGCCATCGGACGACGGGAAACGAAGGGGCGAGCTCGGGCAACGTTGCGTGAGCTGCTGGCAACACGCACGCGAGAAGAAGCAGCGGAAAGAGCCATCGTCGGCGATGCAGCTAATGAAAGGTCATAACCTCATGAGCTCCTAACTCTCCTCAACTCCCTCACACTGGCAGTTGTACAGAACCTCTCGAACCCACACGTTTGTTTGGAGGTTGATTGAATTAGCTGTCAAGAACATGATGTTGAGCTTCCGATCTGGCACAAAGTCCGCCTTTGGCGCTCAGCGTCGCGCTGCGCGCTTGCCGAAGGTAGCTGTGTGGGCCTACAGCAATCTAAACAGCGACGATGAGGTGGTGCAGGGGTACAGTGGGTACGCAACTCCTTCTGCCCCAGGTAGGCAGCAAAGGGGCTGCCTTCCTTGCACCGCTCCAGCTGGTGTAGTGCAGCTGCTGGTGCTAACGTGCTGAAGTGCTGTGTGCGCAGGAGAGAAAATCAGGCCCTGGCTCTCCAGCCCCTTCGACCTGCTGGCTTTCGGGCCTCGCATCGGCACCGGCGCTCTCATCAGCATCCCGGAGCGTCTGCAGAGCTTGTACGTGATCCTGCATACAGAAACTGCGGGGCGGTTGACTTGATTGCAACGCTGGGACGCTGCTCGCCACACAGCCAGTCTGATAGTTCTCAGCTGGAAGCCCGGTAAAACGACAGCATCGAACCACATTAGCGAGGGTTTCATGTGCTTGTGCATGACATTGGTGCTGCCACATTCTCCATGCGACACAGGCAGTCGGACGTACAGCGCTTGCAAGAGCTGGTGCAGGATCCCCGGCCTATCAACGAGAAGCAGGATGCCCTGTTCAAGGTGCACAAAGGATTAGCAGCTCGACCCAGCAGCTGCCTGCACACACGATCAGTCCTACTGTGCCAACATGGCAGTTCATGAGCATGCAAGTCACCCTCGCGCAGCATGACCTTCAATGTGTGTGGCAAGTGCACTGCAGGAGGTGGAGACTGTGATGGTGGAGTTCCTGGAGCGTGGCGCCACCGTGGAGCAGGACGTGCTGTCCAACGTCAAGACGATCCTGCCGGCTGATGCTGCCAACCTGATCAATGACCTTATCCCCAAGCCGCCTACTGCGACCACTCCGGCTGCCAGCACCTACACCTACACTCCCCCAACAACTGAGGAGGTAGCTGCACCTGTCCCCAACTATGGCCAGGACGATGTCATGGCGGCACAAATTGGTGAGTTGGGCGCTTTTCCAATTGGGCCTGGAGCCAGAAGCCCGCAGCCAGAAAAGTGGAAGGCTATAGTTGGCAGATGTGCACAGGCTGCAGTCCAGGGTGCGGGGTTGGCTCAGAGCTGATGGTGTCATGCACTCAACTGTCATACAACCAACATCACGCCGCATCCGCACACCTGTTGCACCAAACACCACCGCCATGGGCATGTCAACCATGCGTGCTACCTCTCCAGAGGCCGCTGATGCATAGGATGGCATGAAGGCATGGCCAGGTGCTTACGAGGGGTCATTGTGGCATGTGCGCCTGACCATGCACAATCTCCCAACCCCTCACGCACCCCTGGCTCATGCTCATGTCTGAGCCCATGACCCTGCTGGGTGGGGCATGTGCGGGGCATCAAGTTCCCCACCTGGCCACCTGTGTCCATGGGTGCGGGCGCTGAATGACGCACACCATACCTGCACCTCACGTGCGCAGCCAGCGAGATCAATGAGATCCGCAACGCGGTCACGGGGCTCAAGGGTGCGCTGGACGCCATGCGCGCCAACACCGACGTCGCCAACACCGCGATGCTGAAGCTGAACCTGAAGGAGGCGCGTGACCAGCTGGCGCGGCGGCTGCAGGAGGTCTCCCCCTCCACAGCCACCGACCCCACCGTGGCCAGTGCGACGCGTGAGGGGCGCATCCTGCTGGACGAGGTCAATGCCATGTTCTTCTAGCTGGGCAGTTCCAGGTTGCCAACAGCCAGCGTTTTGGATGTCCTGGCGGGCATTCCTATTTTATGGTGGGGCCTGCTTGACCGAGGATACTACCTGGTGGGTGTTGACAGCAGTGTGGACGTGTGCCTATCTGATGCGGGGTGCATTGGGATGGTGATGTTTGGATATGGAAGGGGGGGCTGGCAGCAGGATGGATGTCCCTGTGGCTGGCTGGGCACGCATACCTGGTAACAAGAGGCTGAGCACAGGCGCTCAGTATGCTAGGGGACTGTGAAAGCTGGGTGCCAGTGCAGCTGAGCTCCCTGCCTCTGTTGTTGGTGGATGTGGCACACAGCATGGACGGTGGGGATGGCGGTGGTCCTGTGATGGTTGGGACGTGTACTACAGAACTGTTGGCATTTGGATGCTGGGCAGGCTTTTGGCAGTTGCCAAGGCCACATTCACTTGAGCAGGCGGTATTGCGCTCAGCAACCAATTCATGCTCCTCAATTGTTTCATGTGATGACATTGTTTGCACATGGCTTGGCTGAGGAATTCTTTCGTCGATTGTGGACTTGTCAGGCCTTTCAACTAGGCATGTTGAGCGGCAGACATTGGTGCTGTCTAAGTGCTGGTGTTGAGTTATGTCTACATGGCGTTGCCTGGGTGGAAGAGAGCCATCCATGTTAGTGTAATGTGTCGTGTTGGCAATCCACCTGTGTTCAAACCTTCAACAGAATCAGCAGCCACATCTATTTTGCCGGAGGCAAAACACGAAAACAGCATGCATTCCAGCCATGAGTAGTCATGAGGCCAGCTCAGTTGCCATCTCTTGACGTGGACAGGCGTATACGTGTGAGTGCGACAGGTGCGGCGCTGTCCTGCGCAGCCTGCGCTTTCAGCAGGCCCTCTACATCTGAAGTTGTTGTCATTGTGGTTACATGTTCATGTTCATGCTACACGAGCCTTTGAGTGTTGCATTCACGGCAACCAGCATTGACTGAGAAGCATCGTCCCAAGGCTGGGACGGTGTGTGCTACCTGTTGAGCCAAAGCAGCCACACGTCTTGGTCGGCGGTATGCAAGCACTTCATGCATGGAACATGCTGATAATGCATGCGCCGCAGTGGCTCTGTCCCCCCGGAGGCGAGCTGCGCCCATTCAAGTTACAGGCCTGGTATGCCTTATGGCACGTGCCGGGAACTGCTGCCTTGCTGCAAGCTGCACTGCGCCCTGCAACCTGTGCGGTGGACCAGCCATGCTGCCACACCCGCGTTCGCGATTAAGAGGCCAGGCCCTCACCGCCTGGCGTGGCGTGCCCCTGTGCTGCATTGCCCCCCCAGGATACGCATATGCACCGTGCGGTGCTTGTGCGCAGCCACCAACCCCAGGGCCCAGTGAACGCAGGCCAGCGGCAGTGGCATGCTGCGTTCCGCACCCTGTCGTTCGCGATTAAGAGCCCAACGCCTTGTTGCTGCCTCCTGATGCGCCAGTCACACTGCACCGTGCTGCAGTGGGCCTATGTGCATTGGCAATGAGACGGGTTTATCCAGATCGGACTGTCGCGTGTAAGCTCGGTATTCCACGTGCGGTCCTGAAGGTGCTGGAGCTTGGGGTAGGGTCTGACTTGGGTGCTCACAACCCGACTCCCAACCACAGCAACCAGGGCCACATTGCCATCAGCTGTCTTGACTGGTTTGACATTTGAGTGTTACATGGCCTTCAGCCTCTCTTGGCTGCTCACCGTCTCACGGTGTTCTTAGTGTCAACAGCGACCATATGCCTTCAGCTTCGCCGCTGGCTCCAGCGCAACTGCTGTGACCACGCACCCGACCACTGCGCCCCATCCAGTTACATTCCTGCTGATGTACAGGCCAGCACCACCAGCTCCACCACAACCGCTCGACTGGCGCAAGGCAACCAGCCGCGTATTGCGCACGCCCCCATCACGTTGCTGGTGGTGAAGGGCTCAGCGATGGGGTGAGCCGCAGGTGGCAGAACACGGTGTTCTTGACCCCAAGAGCCCAAACGTGAGGCCTGAATGAAATGGATTACATGCGACAAAAGACTTGGAGCAGCCCTGATCCATTCCATGCACTCACGGCGGTTTTGATCCCAACAATCATAAAGTGCAGGCAACTGTTTTGCGCTTTAGGAAAAGGTTGGTCCAGGGATTCATGTTCTTGGAGGTGGTTACTGCTTCACATTTGCATTCCAAGTGATTTGCATTCCAAGTGACCGTAGTATAACTCATGCAACTGCTCAAGTTATGCTTCTTCGTCACGAACGTTTGTCATCGAGGGACAGCAGGTCCAGCCCCATCTACTGGCGCATCACATGGGGAACCCCTCGTGCTTGGTGGAGTGACTCATAAATAAGAGCCCTGGGTAAACCCTTAAACAACCCAACTGATCAGTCGCACTGTGCTTCATTTGCTATCGCCTGTCATAGGTCCTGGGATCCTTGCAGAAACTTGAACTGTATATGGTACCTGGTTTACTAATCAACTGAATTCAGGCTGAAATCGAGCGAGCGGAACGATTTGTTGCAATGTCCCAAGAAGAACGTGACATCGTCGGGTTTGCAGGTCTGTCTTTGACGGGGGTGCGAGGCATTCAAACCCTGGTTCTATCAGTCATAAAAGCAGGGCGCGTATGGATGAGTTCAAGTGTCGAGCATGTCGACAGTTATGGGAAGGAGCACCATGCAGGACGCATACACCAGTCCACGCATGCTGTGAATGGCCATACACATGGCCAGACACTGTCACATTATCGAGCGTCCATGTGTACAGTTTATAGCATGCACGGTGTGCAGCACATGCATTAGTTGATGTTTAAGTGTTGCACTTGGCACATCCCCTGGCACGTAGGGGCAGGTGGCAACATGGGCCGACCCATGAGTGCAAACCTTGCAAAGTTCCTGGCAAACAAAGCAAGGGAGGGCCCCGTGTCACAGGGGAGCGTGCCGGCTGACCCTGTGCTTCGCATTTGGAACCGCGACCTCAGCAAGGTTTGTGGCCTGGCCGCATCAGTATGTGTGTGAGGCGCAGATACCACTTGTGTTTTGTCGCAGGTGAATCAATGATGCAGCACAATGCCTGTCTGATGACTGGCACTTCATCACCACCATGCACACGCAGTTGGGCAACAGTCCGCATATGCACTGCATTGTGCTCACTGCCTCACTGCGCGTGCCGAACTGTCCCCTTGCCGAACCGAGCTTCATCAGCGCTGCCCTTGAGCGCACTCATCCACAACAGGACACTTTCATCACCACACCATCCACCCCAGGTGACATCACTGGAGGCGGAACACAACTGCCTCATCATCCGCAGCCTGGAGGAGCTGGGCTCCAGCTGCACTGTCATCCACACCTGCCTTGCTGATGACCACGCGCTGATGTCCGTCGTCAACATGCTGTGCGCGGGTTGGGGTCGCTGTGTTGTGCTGCCTGCGCCTGCCAGTTCCACTGCAGCCTCTGCGGGGGCGCTGCTGCTCTTATGGCATTGCCCATCACACCCCACTCCACTGCCGGCCACATGTGACCCTTGCACACGGTATCATAGCCCAGGTGGCAACTTGTTAGCTGGCATTGCACACAGACACCACCTTGTGTTCACCTGCAATGATCTATGCGTGCAGGCTGCGGTCCGGCGGCCCTGGCCGCATCTTTGTGGACCACAGCACTGTGCTGCCTGAGACAACCGCGGGCCTGAGTGAAGCGGCTGCAGCAGTGGGCTGCACGTATGTGGCGGCCCCCGTGTTTGGCAGGTGGGCGGGTGGTACGGTTGGGCGCCCTTGCTCAGGATGCTCCTTGCTAGTCCCCAATCCAAACCCCTCAGGTCCGCTGGCAAAAGGTCTGCCCCAGGCACACCAACACCTTGCGACACCCTGCGCCTTGCACCTTGTACGTGCATGCACAGACCTGACGCAGCAGCTGCCGCCAAGTTGCTGATGGTGGTGTCAGGTCCCGCGGCCGCATGCGCGCGTGTGGCCCCCCACCACGCCGCACTCACGCGCCGCGTCATCACGCTGGGCGAGCACGCGCCCGCCGCCAACGCCATGAAGCTGTGCGGCAACTTCTGCATTGTGTCAGCAATTGAGATGCTGAGCCAGGTGTGTGGCCCAGGATGGTGCAAATGATTGAGCTTTGAGTGCAAGCGTGCAGTTTTGCAGCACAGGACAGGCTGGCTGATGTATCACCTGTGCAGGGTCTCAGAAGAGGTCTTATACACATACTCACCAATCTTCACCATCAGCACCAGCATTTGTACACAGCAGTTGATGGCAGGTGGACAATGATGTCGCGTGATCCTCATGTTGGTTGCAGGGCATGACACTCGCAGAAAAGAGCGGTGTACCACGGCATGCGTTCATGGGTGGGTACAATTGTATTGGTGCTAAGCTGAGCAGCGTTTGTTCCACAGTGTCCCACCTCACTCATTGCATATGCTGGCGGACTAACTGATGGTTGTCGCTGTACATGCTGTTCAAGTCCAGATTCTGCAGCCACCTGCCCGTCCTGCCGCACGAAACCTGCACTGTGCGCCTATAATGTTATCACAACATGTTGTGGCCACCTAAACCTGCTCCCCCATGTGCCCTGACCACAGACGTCATGGGCGAGTTCTTCGCATCACCTGCATGGCTGGGCTACGGCCACCGTGCAGCATCAGACGACTTCGATGCCGGCGCCGGCTTCACGGTGGGTCAGCATGCCGGCGTGCCCCTGCCTGCGCCGTGTGACATCCACAGCACCTGTGCATTGCATACTCTGCTCTGCTTGAATGCCAGCTTGATCACACAACGGAGCCCAGCGCCTCTGATCCCCCTGCCTGACATCACTGTGGCTGATCACTTGCCGCCCACACCCCACACCCCACACCCCCACCCACCACCCCACCCCTACACTCACCCGGCTGACAGGTGGAGCTGGGGCTGAAGGACGTGGGCCACATGCGCGCCCTCGCGCACCGCACCAGCACACCCCTGCCACTGGCCGACATGGCGTTCTCCCACCTGCTGCATGCGCGCGCTGTGGGCCATGCATCCAGCGACTGGGGTGCTATCGCACTGGCGGTGCGGCAGGCAGCGGGCCTGCCCATCCCACCCCCGCCACACCGTGAGAGCCTGTGAGCCCTGATGGGGGATTGGGAGCTGGTCAGGGAGGTGAAGCAGCACTTCAGGCGTGTGATGTGGTGTAATTGGAAACAAGAGTTGGCACTTGGCAGCAGCGCAGGAGTGTGTGCCAGCTCTGTGGTGATTCCTGGGGGTGCAAAAGCAAGAAGGATTTCATGCCACATCGCAAGCCTCAAGGTGCCGCAGATTAGCGTGCCGTGGGCTATGTAACAGAACTTGCGAAGCTCCTCAATTCACACATGCATAGCAGCTAATGACTGGCTGAGTCGCCACCACTGGGGCCCCCGGGGCATCACCTGCACACATGGACACGTTGTCTAGACCCACCCTCTCAACCTCTTTGCTGGCTAGCCCGGTTGAAACCGGCTGTAGGGCTTAAGGACTTTGCTGGATATGGGTGTCAGGATGACACCAACAAACTTTGGATGCTAGATGCTGTAAGGCACGCTATGGAGCGTGCAATGCTGATCAGCCCGTGACTGGCTGAAGGCTCGTGTAACATGAACATGAACATGCACGGTTTTAACGGCGGACTGTAAGAGCCTACAGAGGCGGGTCAAAAATAATGTTACACGTTCTCCATGGCCCAAAACCTCCCAAGTTTGGGCAGGCTGGTGCCAAGGCAGTCCAACAATTACAGCACCACCACAAGCACCCCACTCGCTGCGCATGATCCTTCAGTGCACTGAACGAGACAAGTGCTTGTGATTCGTTTAGTTTCACAGCAGGGGGAAAACAATTAGGAGCACCCATGTGAAGCAGGCCCCATGGATGCCAGCATGAGTGTAAGAGACCAACGCCTGGGAAAATTTGCCAGTGCGTCAATGCAAGCAAGACACCCTCGCCTTGCATTTCAGGCATGCGTTCGTGTGGATGATGAAGAATGCCAAACCGATCATTGGTGAACTGTACATAGATGGATTGCACGTGACAGTATGCTAAGACTCCTGCGCGGCTGCACCTCCCATGCAAATGTAACCAAAACAAAAGACGCTGCTGCTGCCCAAACACTGGGCCAACTATCTCCGCCATCAAATACAACATGCTCAGTGAGGCCAAACAAAAAATGCCGCTCCACTTGAAGCAGGGCTGCTGCTTCCAGTTTGGCCAGGAACACGCACCCAGACATGCCCACAACCTTGCCGCACATGCCAAGCGAATCATTGGCTGCCAACAGCTGTGAGTCACCACTGAAGGTGGTGCGTCACCAAGCGGTGCTGCTCTGCCTTAGGTGCAGCGGCCTGCTCATGTGTGCAAGCTACACACGCGCCTGTCGCTGGACGGCGCTCAAGATAGTGCACGCAATCGCAATCGGCCAGGGCGCATACACACACGCACCCCAAGCTCATGGCCCACCAGCCGCACTGGCCTCATGCACCTCGTGCACCTCATGCCTGCCGCCACTGTGACTCATGCATGCGCATACGCTCCACAACCCGCAGTGTCCAGGTTTGGCATCCTGCACCGCTCACTGCTGCTCATGCCACGCGACACCATACTACTCATTACTCACTGCATGTGCCGCACACACACATGCCACACGCGACGCACACAAGGAACACATAAGAAATGGGAACTACACCTGAACGCACGAGCCATGTGGTACCACCCTCGTCCATGACGCGCGCTGGCAGCAGATGCACCACAGCTGCCTGTGGGATGTCAGCTGAGCGCCTTCACTCAGTGCTGCATTGCGGGCCGGTGGCGCTGCTCTGGCTGCTGCTGGGGTTGCTTCTGTGGCAGGTCCAGCACCAGGCCGCGGCTGCCCACGCCCTGCTGCCCCAGCCCCGCTGCAGCAGCTGCAATCTCGGCCGCCGCCTGCGCGGTGGTGTGCTCGGGCACCAGCACCTCCTGCAGCCGGTGGTCGTGCCGCTGCATGTGACGCACAGCACCCTGCTCAGTGTTACTTCCACATGGAGGACCAGCAAGCAATGACGCAGGCAAGCACAGCGCAATGCTGTTCTCAAAATGGTGTCATTTAATGTGCAGGGCATCAGCCACTCCTCCTGGGCCCCGCCCTCACCCAGTTCCCACTACATGTGCAGATTGTGCACCATGTGCCTCACCTGCAGCAGGACCTCCGCCAGCTCGTAGTGGTCAAACCGGCCGTCCGCGTGCAGCTTGGCTGCGTACTGGTAGCCCACCTCGTAGTAGCGGTAGATCTCCTCGTAGCTGCACACGCAGCAGGAATGCAGGCACACCATGTCAGACCAACATCCCCAACGGCCGGCTCTGCACATTTGACCCAGCATGCTGGGTTGACCTGTTGCTGGCAAGCCCCAGCCCGATCCCAGCCCAACCCTTGGCACTGGAGCCTCACTGTTACGGGTATCTGAAGCTGCACCAGCTGCAGGGGGTGGCTCCACCACAGCTGTACGTGCACACCTCTTCAGCGCCAGCATGTCCATGCGGCCCTTGCGGTTCAGTGCCAGGTCCTCCCAGTAGTCAAAGACAATGGCCGACCCACCACAACGCAGCAGCTCTGAGTTCATGCCTGCACGTGCAAGGGTGCATCGTGTTGGCGCACAACACCATTCATGATCACGACATCAATGCTGAACAAAGAGATCACAAAAGAAATGCTGCAATATGTTGACACTGTAGACTGCCCGCACAGCTGCCTGGACACACCACCCCTTGAGCGGCCCTGGCCCCCCCGCTGCCTCCCCCATCACTAACACCACCCTTGTGCAGCTGCTGTACGCCCTACCGTAGCCCCCCAGGTGGCCTGCCCGCACCTGTGAAGAAGTCTGGGAAGGAACCATCCACACAGCTCTTGCCGCGGTAGCGCTTCGTAAGCTTAAGGTCCAGCAACAGAGGCACATGCGCGGACGCCATGCATGCATCAATCAGGTCGCGCTTGGACGTGAAGTCCGACACGCCCACCTGCAAGGATCAACGGTGCAGCATGCCAGCACAGCATGTCCGCACAGTGCTCGTCACAGCCAGTCGATGCTGTGCTGTAGGGTTGCGGCAAACGTGGTTGCAGCAGGCCCTGTGCTCACACCTCACTCATTACACACCCTGAACAACAGCATGGACAACGCCTTGAGGTGGACATTGAATTCGCCCCATTTCGCCCTTGCAGTCAGCTCATGTGCTTCCATCATGCAGCAGCTACGCACCTGTGCCATGTCTGGCAGTGTGGTGACCACGACGGTGATGCGGCCGCGGCACATCTCGTGCGCGTTGGCTGGCAGCAAATCATCCAGCCACTTCTCCACCAGTGAGCCCCACACCCCCAGTAACCCAAGCGGCCGCTCCCAGATGTTGTGCTCCACACTGAGGTTGTACGCATGCTGCATCACGCGGTCTGCATCCACCCCACATGCGGCCAGCGTTGCGGCGAGGGCACCACCGCTTGCTCCCACCATGGGGACCTTGGTGAGGTCGTACCGCTCAGCCAGGTACTTCATAGCACCTGCATTCACCACCAGGACACAGCACTCAGGTGAGGCGCCACCCCGGAGCAAGCCTCAACAAAGGCACTGTTCATAGAGAAACATACAATCATGCAGGTTCATGCGTGCAAGACCCGCTGCACTGCTGTCCAGCCATGCTATCGCTCACCCAGCTGCCAGAAGAAGTACAAGCCTGCACCTGCCCAGCTCACTGTCAGGTTCTTCTTCTTTGCCTCTGCATGGACAGGAGCATTTGCCACAAATCACCAATGGTAGGTCTTGTTACAATACCGCAACACGCATGTGTGGGTGCAGCACGTGATGCGCCAACTCTGTTGGATATGAGTCATGACATGACTCCATGCAATGCATGGGCAGTCAACAGGTGCTGGTGCTGCATGGTAGCTACGGACACGCAGCCCTAGAGCTGGGTTTAGTACAAAAACGTTATGCATAACACGGAGTGTTTATGTCGGAGGCATGTTCGTGTGCGTGCGAGGTGTGTGTAGTTGATCCGTGGTATATGCACCCACCTAGCGACTCATCGACGCTCGATACACTTTGCGCCGTCTGCATAGAGGTGCTGGTCGCGCCTTGCGTAAATGCCTGAACATTCACTGTGTGCTGTTTGCCCCGCTGGACAGCGCCCCTTGCTCTAACCACTGCCTGCTTCCGCAGCATGGGTGCAGCAAACCTCTGCTGTGATGCGCTGCATCGCGTGCTGCGCGCACTTGACGCGACAGTTGCCTGCATTCTGGGAGTGCCTGCAACCCAAGCAAATGGCGAAGGGAACACCTCAGTAAGAAGCAACATCAGAAGCAACCACAGAGTACCACAACGCGATTACCAAGGCTTGCCACACACCTGCAGTTCGTGAAGTTTGAAACCAACAGGCTGAAATCACAGTTAGATGCCAGCAAAATTGTGTATTCGATTGCGTTGTCGGAAGCGAACAAGAATTGCGGTATACTGCTCGCAGACTGGGAATTTGAGGACCTCATGGATGATGACGACTCGAGCTGAGTGCAGCCATGCAGCACCATGCGTCAGCATGCCAAGCAGGTGGTTGCAAGCAGTCTTTTGCATGCTGCAGCTGCGCTACAACTGTGCAGCTCAGGTTTGGTGATCATGTCAACGGCTGTCACGTCTGCTGCTGCACACCCACTGCTGGGTGCTGCGTCACCAGCTCCGCAGAAGACGCATGAACATAGGTAACGATCCTGGTTACAGCAGCACATACGCCTGAAAAATACCAGCGCCTTCAGCCTTGGTCGAAAATGCATCAGCCCTAAAGCGGGCAACCAGTCAGCTCACATGTGTGGATGCCGGACTGAAGTGGACAACAAGAAAACACAAATAGTGCAATATCAACCCTCCTCTTTCAAATATAGAATGTTGCATCTCACCTCATGAGGTACCTCACTGCCACTGTAAATTGCGCGTCTCTTGATACCGCTAAAACCACACAACACAACTACTCCCCACCATTGCGTGCATTGAAACACACGTGTACATCCAGCGGACTGTAAAAAACATGCAGCCTGCTGGAAAACTCAAAATACAAAGCAAACCAGAACAAGAGGAACAACCATGCATGCCAGCGTTTGGCGCAGCCAGCCACAGCTGCGCATCAACAAGAAGACGCGCTCAGGCTCGAAAGTGTACAATTCCCTCCACAGCACATGCCGCGCATTTGACGCCCTTGACAGATCTCTCCTGTTCCTGTCTCATCAGTCATCTCTCTAAACGAATACAGGTGTGGGTGCAGACAGCAGATAGCAGACTGGCCGCACGATGAAGGGGCCACACAGTCCTTGAGCCCCAACCGACTCAAGCGAAGGCCCAATAACAGCCTCTGCTGCATGGCAGCTCAATGGAAGCGGCCGCTGTTCTTCTCACTGCAGGCGAGGCAGCAGATGGGGTGTGTCAGGCATGGTGCAGTTCACAGAATCAGATCTGCATACGAGCTCTGCTCAGCAGGCCCAGCAGCGGAACCCAGCCACGATCATTTCCCACATCCAGACATCACGACAGGCAACCATTCACGCAACCTGTCGCGACGCTCGCAGATCTGCATGAAGAGCCCTAGCCATGAGCAACCCCTGCGCACCCCAGCTCGACACCTACATCTTGAGTGGTTGGTAGATGCGGATAGCCTTGCCCCCGCCTCTGCAGCTCCGGCAGGCCATAGCACCAGTCCCGGCGCACGTTGAGCAGCCCACGTCGTCATCCGACCAGCGCGTGCACATACAAGGCTCCCGCCCACTGCCATTGCACCTGGGGCACGCGGGGTCCTCGCCCTCAGCCTGCATGATGCAAATGAACATGGCAGTCCATGCACTGGTCAGCGTGCGGCCAGTCACAACCACCGACACATAGATGGCGCAGCAACAAGACGCAGGTGCGAAATAGCATACCCCAGAGGCGCTCCAAGCTTACCGGCGCTTCCTGCTGGGGCTGGGCAATGAGGTACGCAACAGAGGCCAAAGCGAGCGTGGAGGTCACGGTAGACACAAGGCTGACAGGGTCGACGCCCCCAAGAGCACGGACACTGGTGTCCCGCCTCCTCCGTGAAGGGGCAGCTACAGAGGCAGCGAGGGGGCGAGTGGTGGTGGCCCCTGCGTGGCTAGCAACACGCTGGGCCGCTGAGCTGGTGGCAGCTTGCATTGTGGGTGGGGCTCGGGCAGTAGATAGAGTGCTCGGTGGGAAGGGCTTTGCTTGATCACAGACTGTGTTTTAGGGAGGATCACGAAAACAGATGCTTGGTCTCGCAAATGCTTCCTCCTTAACATTGCACACACGACAAAACTGGTGTTGTGGGTCGTCATGGATGACGTCAATGGTTTCGGCTTTCGCGGCCAAAACCATAAGACTATCATGGAGCTGAATTCAGCTGTTGGAGCTGCTATATTGACTTGCCCGAATAGAGGGGATGGGCAGGCCAAGGGACCTCGCTCATGGACCATGCTCAACCAAAGCTCTGGTGTCTACAAGGCAGTGCAAGAACCATTCACAGCCTCATTTCTGTGCCTTGAAAGTTGTGCACACCAGCTTACACATGCAAGCTTTGTTCTTCACATCACAACTCGCTGAAGACTGCAGCAGGTATTGTTTGATCAGAAGCTACGCACATCCACCCACTCGGCTGCATCGCTACCCGCGGCAGCCGCGCCAGCAGTACCCCTCCGTACCACTGGTGTCGAAGGTATGCGCAGTATGCCAATTGTGCCAGCACCACCACCACGGCCCTGCCGCTGTCCCACCTCACTTGCCACGCCGCAGCCGCTGTCGTGCACTGCACGCGGTGGACTGCTCAGCCGCACCGCTGGGCTGCCAGAACTAGGAACTCCACCCATGTTGGACTGCGCTGCATTGCTGGCGCCCACTGCACGCTGCCGCAGCTGGCCTGCTCCCATCCCGGCCTGACGCTGCCGAGCTTGATGCTGGGACATCTGGTGCTGCTTGAACATCGCCACCACTGCACGCGCCTCACGCACATGCACGTCGGCCGCATCCCCACTGCCCCCACCGCCACTGCCCAGCGTCGCAGCCGCACCCCCCGGCCCCGCCCACGCCGCACCCCCCGCTGCAGACTCCCATCCGCTCGGTGCAGAGAACCGGCCTAGCCCACCATTCCAGTGTGTTGCCAGCCCCGCCCACAGGCTACCCGAAGTGGGCGCTGACGGATCCTCCAGGGACCCCATGCGGCTGGCAGCAGCACTGCGGGGTGCCGCGCTGCCAACACGGCTGGGTTGCATGCTGCCGCCAAGCGCACTGCTGTAGTTTGGGCCCACGATGGTGGTGCGGCGCCGCGCCACCTGCTGGGCGGGTGGCTCCTCAGCTGCCAGGCACAGGATCTGCTCCACCACCTCGGCCTGTTGTGCGCGTGCGGCATGTGTATGACGCAGTGTTGTGTTGGTGCAAGCAGCCAGGTGCTCATAGTGTGCTGCTGCCTGTGCCGTTGTGGGCTGCATGGGATGTTGCAAGTGCACAGCCCCAGCGCTGAAGACATGATCCTGAAGCTCAAAGTGAGCAGCAATGGTAACAATGTGAGGGAACGCACCAAGGACAGAGGCCATGGGGCCCACGCACCTGCCACGAGTTGTCCAGCAGGAACTCGGCGTGTGACGCGGTGGGGTGGTACAGCATGCGCGCGTTGGCCGCGGGTGCCATCATCCCCTCCACCAGCCAGCCCCCTGTGCTGCTCACGCTCACCTTCCTGGGCTGTAGCAGCATCGCAGCAGGTAGCTGTGACAGAGGCACCTGGCCGCCTGATGTGGTGCCGCCTGCGCCATGAGCTGCAGCTTCGGTTGCCATGGTAGCGCTGCCTGGGTTGGGTCGAGCACCACCAGTGCTGGGGTGGTCCATGCCGCCTGCAGCTCTGCTGTCAATGGTTCGAGGTGCACTGCCGGTGGTGCTGAAATGCTGGGGCAAGGGCGTAGGCAGCTGTGGGGTTGGGGGCTGTGTGGGTGAGCCAGTGTCCTGGACAGAGGTGCCCGAGGGGATGGTGTACAGGGGATGCGGCTGCACGCGCTGAGCAGGAACTGTGGGGTTTGATTGGCCAGATGCCGCCACCGAGCCTGCTGCTGCAGCTGCTGTGTCACCCTTGCCCGAGTCTGTGGGTGCACCTGCTGTGGCCGTGCTTCTGCCGCCCGCCAGCAGCCATGGGAATGCTTCATGCTTTTGCATGGGGGATGAGCCGCGCCGGACACCAATATATTGGCCACCTGCCACGACCTGCCGCACCTGTATGCGACGGACACCAGTGTGTGTGCTGGGCTGCTGGGGGTATGTTTGGTTGCATGATGTACACGCATGAAGCGCCCACATGGCCCACGGCCAGCGCATCATGTCATCCAGGGTATGGCCATCCGTCAGCGCTGTGGTCACGTGCACTACCATGCCGTGCCCCTCACCCAAACCCAGCAACCCCCTGCATGGCTGCTATGTGAGCGCACCTCATCCGCGTGCATGAGCTCGTCGCGCCCACTCAGCACCACCAGGCTCAGCCCCGGCAGCTCCTCAGCCCACAGGTTCACGTCGGTCCAGTAGAAGCGGCGGCACACAGATGCGGCACTGCCAGGTGCATGGTGTGCATGGGCGGATCACAACACGCATCGCCCTTCAGGTCTTGTCAATCAATACATGCCACACACATGACAACTCTCTGTGCCTCCTTAGCCAACTGCTCAGCCTGCTCAGCATGTGTTGCAGAGTGCTCCATGCACCCACCAGTGCACGTCACGCGCGATCAAGTACAGGAGGCAAGCCTTGGCCGCAGCGCACCACCCGCTGGTGCGCCACACGTCCAAGGGCGTACGGTATACGAAGTTGTTCAGCAGGGACGGCAGGAACATGCCTGTGCGCTCAAGCAGCGGCAACAGCAACACAGCCAGCGTGTATCTGTGGATTGCGGCGCCACTGGCATGTCCCTGACGCGGACACAGTGAGTGATCGCTGCATGGCGGGCATACCCATCACAGCATTTAAATTCTTTGAATCCCACCTGCCGCACTGCACCCACAACAGACCATTCACCAAAGCACACAACAGACCACTCACCAAAGCACACGGGGTCAATGAGCGCGAGCGAGTGCACGCGGGAAGCATGTGCCTGCACCATGCGGCTGGCAATGAAGGTCCCATACGAGTGAGCCACCACGCACGCCTGCGACCAGCAGCGCGCGAACTCAGCAGACACAAGGGGACCAGTCCAAGAGCACAGTGTGGACATGCATATCAGCCCATGGAGGCCCAGCATACCCCCACCTTCCCAATCCCCAAGCGCGCCATCATGGACACGACACGCTCCGCAACCTCGGAGCAGCATGGCACATGTGCGCGCAGCCGCAGCCCGATATGTGCGAACTCTGGCACCAGGACAGGAGCGCGGGACGCAGTCAGACGCGCCACAAACTGTGCGCCGCAACCAAGTGGCATGCACGGTTGTAGGCGCTTGAGACGGGAGCTGTGGCTGCTGTAAGTGCAGCGCAGTGCAGCACGGCATGAGGTGCAAGATGAGACGCACACTGCAGGCTGCCAGGGCGCAGGCTGCAGTGTGATGCATGCCACACCCACCAGCAGATACGGAGTGATGCCCAGCCCCACACCATGCAGGCACACAATGGGTGCCGCCACGGCAGTGCCACCACCCCCAGCGCTGCTGCCAACCTGTGCTGAGGCCTCGCACAGGGCACCGCCCTGGGACGGCTTGTCCGTACAGCGTGTGCCACCAACGCCGTTGGTGCGGCCTGTACCGCCCGTACTGCCCCGGCCCCCAGCCCCGGGGTGGAAGAAGAAGCGGCCGCCCTGGTACACCCCCATGCGGAAGCCCATGCCCAGCATGAAGGCCGCAGTGATGAGCGCGATGCCTTCAGTGGCGGCGTACAAGGCCAGGGGGCGGTGGTGCCAGCGCAGCGGCTCCCACAGGTGAGCCTGTGGCGGTCACGCAGGTGGGCGTGCTGTGACTCAGCCTGGCAGGGGCCATGCAGCATCTAAACATGGCAGTGATGGGGTGTTCAGATGGTTATGCAGTTGCGTGCACGCTGCGGCCCTCCCACCTCAAATCCCATACCGTCACGAAAAAACAGTGCACAACACAGCATGAAAAGGAGCACGCATTGTGGTTTGCAGCCGTGTATCAGGTTGGGTGGCGTGCTGTTGCAGCAGCTGTCTGGGTGTGCAACTGTTACAGGTATGTGCTTCGCCACCGTGCTGGCCGCCCTCCCCACACCAGCAGGCTGACTTGCGATGCATGTGGCAACCCCACCATGTACAGCAGGCCCTTGGTGTAGCCGGGCTCAATAGAGGCCAGAGTGCGCGGCTGTGCGCTCGCATTGGCAGGGACACTGCCTGGCGAGTTGGGGCCTGCTGGTTCCTGCAGCCGTGACACGTAAGCGCGCCGCAAGCACAACGCGTTCCAACCCTGGTTCAGATCTGGCTCATGCACCTTCGCATGTGAGTGGGCGCGAGCATCCGACATGCAATCCTGTGACAGCCAGCACTACACAGAGGCACCTATGGGTCAGCACCTGAGAGCAATGGGCCCGAGCAAGTCGGCCATAATGCATACCTGCGGGTTGGCAGAGGCAGGCAGGACGGCGGGAGCTGCCAAACTACCGGACGTAGACACCTTGCGCAACTCTGACACCATGGCCTCCACCAGCGGCCACTCACCACTCGCCACCAGCTCATCCCTGCGAGTCCGCATCCATGTATGCACATGAGCCAAACCCAAACCCGTGCGTGCTTCTGTGTGTTCTGCACACACCATAAGACTGTGCACACACGCATTTGCAGCTGGACATGGCAACAGACACCGCTGTGGCATGCATCACGGTGCACCCTTTAGGCTGAAGCCACACACACTTGGTGCGGTAGAAGAAGCCGTACGCCACCTGCAGCCGAGGTGAGCACCACCATCTGATGCTCAGTGGGCAGAAGTGATATGTTTTTTAATAATAATAGTAGTATCCACTGAACTGATAAACCAACCAACGCAAGCATGCAATGGTTAGACCATTTCATCCACAGCTGTTAACATGCCTATTTCCCCCGTTAGCGCACATGCTCTGCACTGCAGCTGCACTGTTTGGGCAAGGCGTGTGCGGCACGCACCATTTCTTTCACGTTCTCCAGGCCGACTGCCTCTAGCGGCGCCCCCCTGAACCACATGCTCACATATGACTCCCAGTCCACAGGCCGCCGACAAACATCCCGGTAGAACCTGTTGCACGCGCATGCAGTGGTATCAGTGCAGTCATTTCACGACGGGTGGCGATGCGCGCGCGCAGGTGCAGAATGCAGACACAGTCAGTGGGGCACGACATGCAGTCCTGTGTTGCGAATGGCGTCACGTGCCCAAGCATGGTTTCATGCAGTATGTGTGGCGCTCAGTGGCAAGAGCAGCACAAAAGACACCGCAGTTCAGGCCTGGGTGTGGGACTGCCCACCACGCACCGTGCATGTGCCATCAGGCGCTTGAAGTGCAGAAGGGGGTCCTGGTGGGCAGGCATGTGCGGCTGAGGCTGTGCATCCAGCTTGGCAGCATGCTGCCTGAACCACAGGAAGAAGACCGCCTCTATGCAGCACCACACCAGTACTACGGGCATCATGCCTCCCAGGGCTAGACGGGCAACCATGAAGCACAGCGAGGCTAGCAGGGCAAGCCCAGCCGCCGCAGCAGCTGCAGCTGTAGCCCCACGGATCAACAGGATGTGGTACAGGCGGGAGGGCGCATGGGGCTGATCAGATGGCGTGTCCAACACAGCTGCAAGTGTGCATGTGACAAGCAGGCAGGGGCCCGGGTTTGGATTACTCAATTCGTGAGGTGATCAGTGGGCAACCAGCAGATGCGACATGTAAGGTTTACTGCATGCTGCTGCCATGCAACTGCTTTGAACTCTGAGCTGAAAATTCAGTCATGTCTTCCCCAATCCAGGTTTGTCTTGTGCTGGGTGCATGTTGTTGTGCCATGACTGCAGGTGACCACCTGGCACCTGAGGTGCGATCACTCACCTGAGGCTGCCAACCCAGGCAGTGTGGCTGATGACAGCAGGGGTCGGCGCTGCTTGGCGGCCTCATCCACAGCCGCCAAGTAGGTGGCCATGGAATGAAAGGAGAGTGTAGACAGTGTTGACATGTCATCTGCCTCCTCTTCTTCCTCCTCAGGTGGTGGCAGCACGAAGGGGCCACCAGCCTCTGCAGCAGCCATGTCCTCCTCCTGTCTTGCTGCAGCTGGACCAGCGCCAGTGCTGCGCAGCAGCGGCTCCTGTTGCTGAGGGGCCATGGATGGATGAACTTGTTTTGGACGTTGTGGACTCAGGTACCAAGCTCCTCAGAGCAGAACTTGGCACAAACGGGCCTTCAGAACTCTTCAGCTGCACTCCCTCACTAAGGCTGCCGCTTGACGCGTCGTGGTTTGTGTCTCACAAATAATCCGGCAGAAAGTCCTTGAGGGTTGAGGCCACGCGGCTAGGACTGTAACCATACGGGGACCGCTCACAATCGTAGCGCTTTCATCCACGGAACAGCAAGCTGTCAACAGGAATGAGCACTCAGCGTCCACCCATCATTCAATCATCACTGACCCAACTCCTCGTCCATGGTAGCGGGGAGCGATGCACCCATTTACAACGCCTAGATGGCGCTGTCCGTGTTAATTGACACTTGCACTCAGACCATTGAAACGGTGAGAAGTCCAGTCTCCATCATTGAAAGGCAGGTTACCATACATGCCGCTGTTCTGGCGACATGAACTCGAAACGCTAACACTTGGTAGCTCAAGCAGAAAGTACAGCACTACGGCATGCAGATGGCCGTGCACATGAGTGCTGTCAAGCAAACTCTTGATGACGTCTGATATGTTGCCGACAAGCAAACAAAACAGGTGCAGAGGTGCATGCGCCAGTGCGCATGCTGCACGCTGACCCACTGCACCACACAACCAAACTAGTGCTTTGCAGGCTTGGCCTTCACTGACACATACGCCTGCACCAGCTCCTTGATTTTGTCCTTGCGCTTGGAGTCCAGCCATTTGGGTCCAATGTCCTTCTCACTTTCGGTCACCTGCAGTTGGTGATGCAGGGTTCAACCAGCGGACGGACACCAAGTCAGCTCAGATCAGTTGGCACCATGCATACAGCCCACCAGCAAAACAGCCCGTGTGGCGCTTGGTGTTGCTGATGTCAGCCACATACCTTGGTCATGATCTTTTTGCGCAGCTTCTGGAATTCGGCTGTCTGCAGGCGACCGTCGTCAATTGCGACCTTGAGAAGGTCGCTCACGAACTTGTTCAGGTGTTCCAGCCCCGGCTTGGAGGGTGTGCTGGCTGCGCTGCTACCTGCGTGCCACACGCGCCAGTTGCACGGGAGCAAGTCCTGGACATGACACATGTCAGCCAACAGGTCCCCACTGTGCGTGCCATCAGCCTTATCACCAGCAGCGACTGGCATTCACAACATCCCTCGGTGTGCTTCACACAGAGTTAGCTGCGCAAGGTGCAGCCACATACGGTATCATTGCTGCACTGATCCACTCAGCTCCGCATCACCTGAAGGACCCGGGGCGGACGCAGCAGCCTTGGCAGCGGCCTTTGCATCCCCAGCTGTGGCAGCCACAGTAGCTGCTGGCGTGAGCACCGTCCGCTTCGCCTTCTCCTTCCGCTTGGCTGTGAAGTCCTCAAACGAGGTGATGGGTGCCAGCTTGACAGGCTGCACTGCAGCCGTGACTTGTGCCCTGTGCAGCGTGCCGTTGACACAACATGCAAGCATGATATAATGCAATATGAAGGCACGATCACGTGCGAGGTGCAGCCGCGCCCACAGCAGGCACATGCTAACACCAGCCCGCAGGCTACACATCCTTGGACACATGGTATTGACAGCCCAGCATGCACCAAATGGCAAATTATGAGCAGTGGTGCCACGGCCTCTCTCAAGGGCCACACTCACTTGGACTGGGCTGCCGCCTCGCGCAGCGCCGCCTCCCTGGCAGCAAGATGCTCCTCAGCCGCCTTGAACTGCTCCAGGAGCGCTGGATCCAGCAGCGCAGCTTTGGCAGCGGCACCTGTGGACGCCCCAGCCAGCTGCGTGCTGGCACCTGCTTGGGTGGCGGCCACGCCTGTGGATGCGCCTGCTGTGGCCGTGCTGTCTGCACCTGTTGCAGTGCTGGCCCCCACAACAGGGAGGGCACCCGGCAACACGGGTGTGGGGGGCAGGGATGATGTCGGGTGTGTCCCAGTTGCACTTCCTGCAGCTGCCGGTGGCAAAGGAGGTGGCTTACCATCTGTGATCATGTTCTGACCTGTGCGGCCAGCAGGGGCAGCTGGACGCACTGGCTTCATCCGCCTGCTGAGTGCTTGGTACGCGTCATCAGCTGCCTTCTTCACCTCCTTGGACCTGTGCTGGTCCTGGCACGCATGGCCATTCATTGCAGCAGCCAGTCGTCAGACAAACGATGAAACACATGCCAAATGGACAGCCAGGTGAGCTATGACATGCGGGGCTGTTGAATTTAGTGGCTGTCAGTCAGAGAGTTGCGTCTGACACAGACAAATTCGGTCTGCAAGGTTTGCACAATAGCCCCACACACTGCCCTCACGGTGCGGCAGCTGGGAACGTTGCAGTTGATATGCACCACTGACAACTGCACAGGCAGCTGCGTGAAGCAAGAAAACGTGGAGCAGCATGCCTGCGCCCAGCCACACCTTAAGCCGTGCTAGCGTTTTCACCAGCCCGCTCTTGCTCAAGCCTTCTGAGCTGGCAGGTAGCCTGGCAAGGATGCGCAGCAGCTGCTTCACTAGGTGCTCCTGGGATGCATCCTGCTTCGCCAGGTCCTACGGCACACAGGCAGAGGTGTGCGTGTGTAGACCTACATATTGCAAGAGCTGTGGCCAGAGTGTGAGTTCGGCAGCCACACACATGGCGCCTGTGAGACCAGGCTGCACCTCCCGCGCATGTTGAGCACAAGCTTTGGCCCCAAGACTCCCAAGCCTCAGCACTGGCATGTCGTGAGCATGTGATACAACACATGGCAGTTGCAACGCACCGTCAGCCATGTGTTGAGGGCATCCAGGAAGCCCTCATCCTGTGACAAGTGGTCCAGTGCCTCTGTCTTGGCCTCCACCAAAACCATCAGCATCTGCCCCCGATTTTCCACACCCGAGCACGCACGTATCACCTCCATCAGCGGGCCCGTGTTGCCTGTGACGGTCACCAAAGGGCATGGCTCAGCATGTACCATATGCAGCACTGTTGCGCGTGGCTCCAACCACCCTGTGGCATGCCAGGCTCCTTTGTCCCTCCTGGAGTCAGGTTTAGCAAGGCACACATGCTAGCATGATCACCTTGCCGGCCCCACTGGTGCACCGCATGTGCTGTGCTGCACCACACACCCACCTGACTCTGCCAGCAGCAGCCCTTTGTGCATGCCCTTGATGTCCTGCCGCGCCTCTGTGCGCCGCGCCACCTCCGCCATGTAGCGCCCCGCGTTGAACAGCCCTGTGTCCACGCCCTTGTCAGGCACCTCGGGCTCAGCTGCGCTGCGTGTGCGCCGCTTACCGCCCTTCCTGCCGCCCTTGCCGCCGGGGCCCTCTGCGCGCATGATAGCGCAACGGATGCACAGGATGAGCCAATTTCAACAGGGTCCGTGTATCAGGTGGTCCGTAGGTGACAGAAGTGAAACCCACCCAAAGCATTATGAAGGAATGTGCTGCACGCGATGAGCAACAAGCAGCTCTGCCCAGAACCGTGCCACCCAGGAGCCCCAATGGAGAACCGCAAGGCAGCATGCGTTGCACGACGCTGCAGCCAAACGCACCCTCGTCGCTGCTGCCTCCGTCCGACTCGTCGCTCTCCTCTCCGCGCCCACGCTTGTCACTCGCCTTGCTGTCACCCTTGCCGCCCTTGCCTTTCTTGCCACCCTTGCCCTCAGCCTCGCCCTTCTTGCCCTTCTTCCCTTTCTTTCCCAGCTTCTCATCCTCCTCGTCGTCCTCCTTGTCAACACCCTGTTTGTGAATGGCAGGGACAGCAGCGAGGGTCCTCATGGCCATCTGGTGTGCAGGCGTATTCACGGCAATCTTTGCAATCTTTGTCAGTGCGGCGTTTTCACAGACATCACAGGCATGATACACGCCAGTCAGACCAATGCGCCAGACAATCCTTCTCCCACTTGCCCGCTCTCTTGCCACATATAATGCAATCACCGCAGCCCTTGCGTACCACACCAACCAATGCCCAAGCGCGCAGCGACACCCACCCGCTTGCGCTTGGCCGCCTTCTTCTCCTCCTTCTCACGCGCCTTGAGCTCGGCCTTCAGTGCTGCAGTGTCCAGCTCCTCTTCATCAAACACCTGGCAGGTGGCAGAATGGGGTGCCGTTCTGCAGCAACTCACCTTGACACAGTCCCGCAGGCAACCAGGAACAATCATGCACTCATGCAGTGGATCAAACGCCGACACATCCCAGTGGACAGGCACTGAATCCCTGATGCAGCAGCATGTACGGCCCACCTCAAGCGCTTCAGCCCCACCCGCCAGCTTCACGGCGCGTGCCGCCTCACGCACACCCGACATCAGTGCCCCCGCCAGTGTGCCCAGGAGCGCGGGGGACCCAACAGTGTGCTCCCCCGCGAAAAACAGCGCACGCTTGAGTGGTGCTGCTGCCGCCGCCAGGTCAGAGGGAAGGGTGCCCTGACCCAGGAAGGTCCAGCTGCCGCCGTGGTGTGCAGCCACACCCTGGCTACCCCCTGACCCCCAGCGCGCAACTGTGACCGCCTTTGGGAGCTGGTAGGAGGGGAAGGCAGCCTTGAGGCTCGACATCGCGAGATCCTGGACTGCACTGTCAGCCATCTTGCTGACCGCCTCTGGGTCGCCCCCCACCACTTGGGCCACCAGCATGGGCTTGCCTGCCGCCTTGGACATGTCCTCGTAAAGCACAACAAACGGCCCGCCCACGGCGTCACCTGTGCTGGTGCTGGGTGCAGCCGCTGGTGCAGTGGAGGGTGCCACACCGAACACGGGCACACCTGCCCCCACGGCCTGCACCCAGAATGAGCTGGAGAACTCCAGAGCGATGCTGGTGGGCTTGGCAGCACCCAGCCGTGCCAGGACATCTGTTTTCCAGCTGGGCAGCTCCGGCTCAAACGTGATGGCCCCCGCCTGCAGCACCTGCAGCGGCACCGCCAGGATCACAGCACGTGCCTGGTAGCTGCCGCTCGCAGTTGACACTGTGACGCCCTTCTTGCCGTAGCTGATGTTGGTCACTGCGCTGTTAAACTTGACCTCCACACCCTCGGCCAGCCTGCTGATCAGCTTGGCCTGGTCCCAAGAGTGCTGGCCAGCTGCTGCCAAGTGCTTGCCTGGCTCCACGCCGCGTGCAGCTGAAGCCGGCAGCGAATGCAGGGGCGCACGCAGCTCCAGCTGCAATGCAGCAATTGCCCACCTCACAGCTGCAAGTACATCCTGCGAGGGGTTGCACCCATTGCATGGTATGTATTTCAGCCAAGCGCATTGGGGCAGGAAGTTGTGGGCACACACGCGCAATCGTCCACTCGCCCTGCTGCCTTTGAACCAAGTGCCTTGTGTGACCGTATGACTCATCGCACACCATTACTCCACCCCCTCCAGCCGCCTGACTGGTGAATCTTCCAGGAGCACCTGCTTGCCGCTGCAAATGCGCAGGACAACACGCACCGGAGCCACTGCTGGCTTGGCCTCCTCCTTCACATCCTCCACCGCATCTGCCGCCTTGCTGCCGCCATCCTCAGCCAGGCCCTCATGCTCCTTCTGGCCCACACCATCTCCTGCCGATCCTGGCGCACCTGCTGCAGGCTCAGGCTTGATGACCGGCTCAGCCTTCACTGCCTCCATCTCTGTGTCAATATCGTCATCTGCCAGTGTGGCAACGACGATGGGCTTCGCAGGTGCCGGCGCGGTTGGAGGTGGCTCTGCGTGGAGTGGGATGTTGTGAGCCACAGGGCAGGTGTGCTGCTGTGCCTGGTCCGTGCCGCACATGGGGTGTGTTTCAGGCCACTGCACACGGCCTGCTGCGTGCCATGCACTGCTCTTGCGGTCTGCCATAGCTCACCTGGCTTGGCAGTCAGCTTCCTGTGCAGCGCCGCGTCCAGGGCCTCACCCAGTGACATGCCTGAAGCAGCAGCAGCAGCCTCTTCCAGCAGCTCACTGAGCAGACTGCAGGGACATGTAACCACCATGACAATTATGGGCACGTTCAGCGCATGAGCGCAACAGGCAACAAGCAGGCCCTGATGACCAACAGCGCCTACCTTGCAGCCTTGTCCATAGCGTCTGCTGTCACGCGCTTGCCTGTGGCCGCATCAAACACTGGTACACTGCCCTGCGGCAGCTGAGGCTCCGGCAGTGCCACTGCATGCTGTGCAGCCAGTGTGCTGACCAGCTTCAAGGCGCAGCTAACCTCGTTTGACGCTGGGCCAGCCACTGATGGGGTGCACAGGAGCGGCCCCAGCGGCTGCAGCAAGCTGCCAGCTGGCACGCAGCGCCCACCGACATGGTCACCTGCCTCCAGAACCACGACCTCCAACCCACAATTCTGCGCAGCACAACATGCAGCATAGGTCACCACACAGGCCCAGCGGCAAGAACATGTTACTTCGCGCGCAAGCATGTTGCAGCAAAGCAGGTGCACAGTGGACTCGGTGGCCCCCAACCAGGTGCATGCGGTAGCTAGAGGCCTGGGCTTGAAGAAATCTGCCTCCGTTGCAGATGTACACTACTGTTTGACATGCGCAACCAGGCGTTGCCTTAAGTCCACTCACCACCAGCACGGCAGCTGCTGCAAGACCTGCGGCGCCTGCGCCCACCACCACCACCTTGGCCCGCCCCTTGCTCTTCTCCTCCTCCCCCTCCCCCTCCACTTTCTCCGGCTCAACAACCAGCGGCTGCAGCGTCTCGCGCTCCTCCATGTGGTTCAGCACGTACATGACGTGCTGCTTGATCAGCGCCTTGTGCTCGACCATGTCGGCGCCAAGGTCCTCCGACAGCTGTGCACACACACCGGTGCGAGGGAGTGTGTGAAGGGAGGATGCAGCCATGCGGCAGCAGTGTTCACGATGGTGCAAATCATGCCTGTCACTGCCTGCTTGTGCATGCAATCCTGTGAGGCACCACCACAGCGCCAGAGCTGAGAAGCGTGGGGCCTGGCATACCACAAGCGCATGAGTTGTGTGACGTCACTTGCCAACTGCACTGTGCATGCACCTGCTTGCGGATCTGCTTCTCAGTTGTCGTAGCAAAGTCCACTGTGCGCAGAATGTGGTACAGGCGGGGCACCAGCTTCTCATTGATGAACACCTTGGCTTCTGCAGCCTTTGCCTTAGCCTCAGCCACTGCTGGGTCTTCTGCAGTGCATGACGTGAGCACAATGGTTGTTGCTGTTTGTGGGACTTGCTTTGGATGATAATGCATGCAGATACTGGTGCATGGTGCAAACAGTGTGCCATGTGCCCTGAAGCTCAGGAGTCATTTCTGAATAGCGAGTGCACAAAACACACGGACAGCACACCTGCAGGTGGTGGCGCTGGTGGCGCACGTTTCCCAAAGTTGATGGCGCCATGAGACAGCAAGAACTTGAAAGCGTCAGGCAGCAGAGCTGCTGCCTCTGGCGCCAAGGAGCCTGCGCATGCCGAACAACATCCATGAGAAGAACCCATGCATGCGAACGTGCGATCCCAGGCTGCCACTTCCACGCTTGCTTCACGCTTACCCGAGCCTATGCTTTCCAGCGAGGTATAGGGCTTGGTAGGGTCGTCAAGCTCCAAGATGGTTGACTTCGCTGCCGAATACAATTCTCCTGCTGGGAACGCTGCACGCTCCTCTTGCGTTACTTCGTGCATCGAAGCCAGGCTGATCAGAAAGCTGGATCAGACGAGCGCCCACATGGAATGGCGATCCATCAAAACTATCAAAGACAGCAGCTTCACGCAGCATACTCAGTGCTACACTTGCATTCTTGGCCTCTATGTATTCCGTGTTGTAGAATGCAACATGCTCCCATTTTCGTGTGAAAAGAGCTGGCTGTGTGCAAGGACAGGTGCAGAGAAGAGGAGCCAGGTTGGGACACTGGGGACTGAGGTCACACCCGCAATGCCACATGTTTCACGCAGGAGGCCCACCAAGTCATGCCTGCAGCTTGCTACAGTACAGCAACAATTGTACCTTGGAGCGTGGAGACGATCACATGGGATGTCTTGGATGGGCAGTTTGGGCACTGCCCCAATATATATATTTCCAGGACACAATTCGGGATGTGCAAGTATGTATGTAATAGGGCTAGAAAAGGATACAATAGTTCACTGCACTCCTTCGCGCCCCTCACGGCACTGTGTACGTGGCCCCAGCCCTTGATGCCAGCCAGCCAGGGTGCATAGCGGGGTTGTGCGGAATTGGAACTGCATTTCAGGTGCCAACACTTTCACCCTTGGTCAGCTCATGCACACGAACATTACAGCAACCTACAGCAGGATCAGCAGTTTGCAGGCATGTCTTCTTTGCATGATGCATACTGTACATGACATTGGCATGTACACGTGCTGCTTGCAAGAGGGCAGTGCCCAGGCGGTTCTTGGGCCTGCTGTGATTTCAGTTCTGGCTGAATCGGCTACACCAGTAATTTCAAACCTTATGGTCCCATCCCACGCGGTGAACGTTCATCAACCGGGAGAAGCTCTAGCAACATAAAACAGCGGGTTTACAAGTGGTACATGGCGTACGGACGGCTAATTGTATGTATGAATGCCTGGACCAAAAGCTGAAGGCCCCCATTTCTCGCTGCGCGTGCAAATGTAGGCAGAGCTCCAGAAGCGTCAAAATCATTCCCAAGCCTTTCTTGGTAGTTGGCCTGTGGTGTGAGCGTGAGGTCATGAACCGGATGTGGGCTGGATGATTGTTACCTGTATATACCTTATGTGCTGCGCTGATGGCTGTGGAAGGAACATGCCCTGCCCAGTCAGTGAAGCGAGGATGTTGGCAAGGCCCGGAACGAATTGCTTCCATTATCTGATGCAATTTCAGGCCCAGGTACACCTGCTTAAAGCGCTGGACAAGCACTAGAAGCACCACTACTAAGGTCGAGGCACGATAGGTGGACGTTGGAACAGGGCACAGGACGTGAAAAGCTCTGTTACATTAACCAGAACGTGCTCTACGGCCAACAGCTCGAAATGCCAACCTGACCCTGGGCACATCGTCAAGCAACACTCAGCGAAACACAATGGTGGAACCAGGGTCGAATGGCCCGGGCGCAGGTGTGGCTTGTGCTTGCGTGCAAGTTCACGCCTCCTTTGGGCGCCACGCACCAACTTGCTCGCACCGCATCGCGCCTGATCAATCGCATCATAGCTTAGCAACGTGGCATTTCGCAGTTCATGATTTCAAGTTCCAACCAATCCTGTGCTGCTGTGCAACTACAGACATTGTGCGGGATCACATCTTCATCACGGATGGCGGAGAGTTGCGAACGATTGCGGTGTCCCCTACAATCCCACCCTCTATGGCACGCTCAGGGCTGTGGTGCGTCACGCTTCGGGCATTCCGGGCAAACTGCGTAGTATCGGGCTGCGGTGTCTGCAGGGCTGGTGCGAGGAGCCGTGAAGCTGCGTGGGTTGGGGACTGCATGATGCCCTTCATGCAAGTCATGGACTTGCATGTGATGCGCACGCACCTGCTGCAGGCGCGTGGAAGATTTTGACCTGCACAAGGAGCTGTACAGAGGCAAGACGTCGCTCCTGTACATGGCGACGGACAAGCGTTCAGGCATCCAAGTGGCACTGAAACTCTACCGGAAGCGCAAACTCAGCACGCTGAACAGGTGCAGACAATACAACCAGTGTGCCCATCGCGCACGGGAGCACACGCCATGCTGTTATGCCCCAGCATGAGTGCAGGGCGTGCTAACAAATGCCTGCGTGCACAGCATGCTCTGGTGACATGCACCACTTGGCTGATGCTTCTCAGGCATGAGATGCACCAGATGCACACCCTTACCCTGTTTGTTGCTCGTGACGGCTCCACAAACAGGTACCAAGTGGAGCGTGAGATTAGGATCCACATCCAGCTTGACCACGTCAACATCATCAAGCTCTTTGCCGCCTTTGAGGATGAAAAGAATGTGTACATGGTGCAGGTGCGCCGCTGGCATGGCAGTTGGCAGCTATGCCGATTACTCTGATGGAAGGAGGCACCAGGCTGATGCGCATGCCATAATGGCGACAGCGTGGGGGCCGGCTTGGCACCGCAGAGAGGAATGCAAATGAGAGCTTCAGTGCAGCAGCACGAGAGCAGGTTGCACACGATGACGGCGTACCACAGCTTTCAGCTGCATGCGAGCCTGATGCGCAAGTATGGACAACAGGTAGTGATCAGGGTGTCAAATGCATGCCGTTGGCCGTGCGCAGGAGTTTGCGGGTGGAGGTGACCTGTTTGAGGACCTGAAAAAGAACGGAGGACAGATCAAGGAGAAGTATGCGGTGCGTGACGTCATCGTCCCCTTCCTCAACGCGCTGCAGTACCTACATGGCATGGTGCGTGGCTGGCGCAGTCATTGTGCCAGTGGCTAGCAGTGTGGGGTGGGATGGGTGCCTGGGTACGGGTGTGTGGGGCGCGCAGCAACATGCAGGCCTCCTGCAGCTGAGTCAGTGTCGTTTTGCCTGTGCCCTGCTGCGGGCTGTGTGTACCCACGTGGCTGTACTCAACCCTCAAGCGCGATGGACTGTCCCGCACATGCCCGACAAATATGGTCTCATGGCATGCAGGGCATCATCCACCGTGACATCAAACCGGAGAACATCCTGCTGACCACCAACAAGGTCATCAAGATTGCAGACTTTGGGTTGTCCATCAACGTGCATCAGGTGTGCACGAGAGGCAAGGTTTCACCCACATGCGTCAACAGCAGAAGCAATGGCACGATGACACACACACCAGCACTTGAAACACCACGGGTTCAACTAGCTAGAGAGTGCACTGCGCATGTGCTGCCCCACCCACCCAGCTTCCGTGTGGCTGTGTGTTGCGGCCACAGGAGCGGCCCGTGACGCGCGCGGGCACCCTGGACTACATGGCCCCTGAGGTGCTCATCTGCCCGGACAAGCGACGGCCCGAGGAGAACAAGGACAAGGTGCTGCTGGCGTACACGGCACAGGTGCGGGGTGTGGGCATGTGCGCGCGATGGTGCGATAGCTCTTGCAGGAGTGGGACGTGGCATGGCCAGCCACTTGCAAGTTCAGCAGGGGCAAGCTGGAGCACAGGCTGATGCGAGCAGCGTGTCATGATGTGCATGGTGCATGTGCCCGCGCGGCTCCCTGCCACACCCACCGTCAACTTGGCTGTGTACCGCACAGGTGGACGCATGGGCCGTAGGCATCCTGGCCTATGAGTTGTTGGTGGGGTACCCTCCGTTTGAGCAAGAGTCACGTGCGGCCACGTACGAGCACATCATGTACAAGGAACCCAAGTTTCCGTCGTGGATGACGGAAGAAGCCAAAAAATTCATCACAGCTGCACTGTGCAAGGTGCGGATGGTGTGCTGTGGGGGACACGGTGCCACTTGGCCTGTGTTTGAGCGTGAGTCGTTCACGCACATGCAAGTGTGCCGTTTACAAGTGTCATGAATGCCTATGATGGCTCCATGTGGCCCCGACCAGCGCTGCACCTTGTGCCGCGCAGAATGCGAGCCAGCGGCCGACCATTGTGCAGCTGGCCAAGGAGGGGTGGGTGCTGCAGTATGCCAAGCCTGTGGAGCGTGCACACGGGCGCAGTGAGCTGGAGGTGGAGCGCAGCGCCATGTCGCTGCAGGTGCGGGGGGAGGGGCAGGGGGTGGGGCGCGTGTTGCGCGAGGGGCCACAGGCTGGGGGCATACAGACGGGGCTCGCTGCGGTCCGTGCAGAGCGTGTGTTCACTTTTGCCAGTTTGCTGGTCGATGGGCAGGGAGTTGAGTTGGGGTGCAGCAGGTGATGTGGGGCTGTGGGTGGCAGGCCTGGCTGTAGAGCCGGCCCTCTGCATGTGCCATGCTGTGACGTGATGCCCGCTGCTGGCGCTTGCGCAGGCGATGAGCATGGGGTCACCTGCGCCTCGGCCCGCAGTGCTGCCCACCTCCACGTCGCAAGCAGCGCGGGACGTGAGCATGCAGGACGCCAGTGGCGCAGCCTCGCACACCATGTCCCGCATGGCGTCCATGACGTTTGCCACGCAGCCGCCGCCATCTGCGTCCTCACCCCCTCCTGGCTCCAAGGTCACCAGCCCCACAGGAGCCGCTGCGATCAAGGCGCAGGACCAGTACAACCTGTCGTTGTCGGATCCCAACGGTCGCTCACCCGTCACGGCTGGCACGACACACACCCTCGGCAAGCGTGATCTGAAGCCATCCAACAGTGGCAGCAAGCTGTCGCCCGGTGCGGTGGTGGTGGATGAGGATGCGTCCTACTCCCCCATTGGGGATTACTTGCACTTGGGCATGGAGGACGGCCCCAGCAGCCCCACGGGGAGTGCGTCACCCCTGTCACGCTTTGGCATGACCAGCACCAAGCGGCCGTCCAGCCACCTCAAGTCACGGCTGGGCGGCAACGCGACGTCGCAGCCGCTGCCTGGCGGCAAGGTGCTGGCGCTGCAGGCGGTTGCGCGCAGTCAGACGCTGAGCAGCAGCGGTGCGGACTCGAACACAGCTGTGGAAAAGAGTGGGGGGTCGTACTACAAGCCTGCATCAGGCATCCTGTCAGACGACGCGCTGCTGCCTCGCACCAACAGCATGAGCGGCTCGCAGCTGTCACCGCTGCAGCAGTCGCTGATGCAGCCTGCGCGCTCCAACAGTGGCACGCTCACTCACAGCCCACTGTCGGGCCTCAGGCCATCACCCTCGGACAAGTGCGTAGCTGTGTGTGTTCCCCTGCGTGCAGCATATAAACATGTGTGAACGGGGCAGTTGGGTATGGGTACTGGGTGCTGTGATGGCTGTGCTGGGGCTGCGGGCCCGGCTGTGGTTGGCCAGGGCTAAGAGGATTGTCGCAGCTGTGTGCCTTGCCCTAGCGTTAGGGAGTGTGATGCAGCTGCTGCACACGCAAGCACCAAACTGTGGTTCTTGAGGTCCAACTGAACCTGTGCACCTTGCACGACACACGCCTTGATGCTAGTCCCCACACCCCTGTGCTGCACAGGCTGGAAGAGGAGGAGGGCAGCAGTGCTGAGGGCAAGGCCAACAGCAAGTACGCCAAGCTGTTTGCCAAGATGTGGGGCGGCAAGGCGGCGGCGGCATCTGATGTGGACGCATTCAAGGTGCAGGGCAGCATGGGCAGCGGCACGGGCGGGCTGGCGGGGTCACCCAACAGCATCACGCGCGGCTCCTACTCCACAGGCGGCCGTCCCAAGGGCACACCGCTCAAGAGCCTGCAGGTGTGCACAGCACACAGTGGAGGAGCTGGGGATAGTGGACCATGCCGCTTGTTGCCTGTGCAGGTTGTGCTGGCCGTGTGCTTGCAAGTGCATTCCTCGTGCGTTGGCCACGCTGCCTCATGTGACGGGATCGTATGGGCATGGGTGTGGGTGGCATTACGCTCCAAGGGCAGCAGTACACTCCAAGAGCGGGGGCATGCCGCGCTGTCATGCTGCTGCAGCACGCGCCACGCTGTATCACATGCACCCACACCACGCCCTGGCTGCAGGAGGAGCTGCTGGCGTCGCGCGAGGCGAGCATGGTGATGGTGGGGCGGGAGGACAGTGTGGCAGGCGCACCCACGATGCGGTTCAAGCAGCCGGATGCCAAGGCGCTGCAGGCCATCCGTGCAGCCAATGCGGCCGACACAGCGGCCAAACCCGTGAGCCATGGAGATCAACGGCTGCAGCTCTTGAAGGTGCGCGGCTGCGGTGCCTGTGTGCAACCGCATCTTATGAGGGGCAAAGTGTGCGAGTAACTGAGTATGTTGTGCACAGCCAGGCATGTGTGGCGCACCCCGGCCATGTCGGGCAGGCTGCATGTGGGCAGTGTGGTTTGAGTCGAACGCCAAGCGGAGTGTACCTGGCTGGACTGCAAATCCTTGACCAGCTCATAGCTCTGCACACCGTCCAGCTCGGTGCTCATGGCATGACCCGTATTCGTCACCCATGACACGCGCGTGTGTGGGTGTGGTGTGCGTGTCAGGAGGAGGTGGGTGCTGGGCGTGTCAACTCGGAGGCGGTCATGGTGCGGCCGGGCTTTGACAAGACGCTGGGCCGCTCGTTCACCACCGCCAACAGCCCCACCATGAAGAAGCTGGCCAATGCGCCCATGGTCAGCAAGATTGAGCAGTATGTGCAGCAGAACGCAGGTGCTGGGCATGGTGCTGGTGACGCGTAGGAGCTGCTGCCCGACGCTGGGCCATCACCGCGGTTGTGCACATGTGCCCGTATCAGGCTCATGTCACGCGACGGTGCAGGCTGCTGAGAGTGCAGGCTGCACGCGGCTCTGGCATCATGCTGGCAGAGATGCAAGGGAGGTGCTGAACCATGATGTCAGTCTGTGCTGGCGTTGAAGCTTCAAGCACTGACAAGCATCGCAGCTGAACGAGCAACGGACAAAGTGCAAGATGTTGGTGAATGCGCACCCTGAGGTGGCTGGGCAGCAGGTCGTCAGTGGCCAGCCGGCAGGTACCAACTTAAAGTTATCGTATTGCTTGCCTGCATGGGGAGAGGGGGGGCCTCTATGGTGTATGGAGAGCTGGTGCAAGTGCTATCGGTCGGTTGGATGGCGCAGCAGGAGCATTGTGTTGACGCGGGGTGTTATATGCTTTACATGCACTGATGCACAGCTTATGGTGCGCGAGCCTTGGCTTTTGCCGGGCTAGCTGCAATTGACTGTGATGTGGTGGTGCCCAGAGGTGAGTGGGCTGTGTACGTGTGCATCCTGGTGCGCTTGTGATCCAAAGTAAGGAGTCGCTGTCATTAACTGTGACGCACATGGCGGGATGCTGCTGAAGCGGTTGGGGGTTGCTCCAGGTTATGGCGCCCTGATTGATAATGAAGGATCATGTGCAAGTAAGCACATACCAACCTGGGTTATTGACAACAAAGGGTTGAGCAAGAATGGGAGGGCTGTCATGCCATGCGGTGAGGTGAGGTGTATTGTTTTGGTTGTTGCCTGCAAACCAATGGAGGCAGGCCTGCGGTTATAACGGTGCATGCAATAATCGCTGTAACCATACATGCGCACCACACTGTTTTCCCCTCGAGTTTGCACGTGTCTCTCCATGTGTGTCTCGTGCATGGCAGTGCATATCGTATCTTGAACGCACGAAGTTGCCCACATGCCTGTGACGTTGATGGTGTGTAAACAGCGTGATCCCACACAGCCAGGGCCCTGGCATGGATTGCCGTGCTTGCATATGGCAAGCATTGCTGGGCAAACACATCCAACCGACGGCCAACCACCAAACAACCACCAACCAATCTACCATTCTCAATAATCGGCCCCTGCGGGCCCATACGCACGTATTCATAGGCGTCCACAGACACCAGACACCTGCAGTATCTGCAGATTCCATTTGCCGGCATGAAGAATGAGCTAGACGCTAGTCTGTGAACAACGCCAGCAATGACGTCGAACGTAAAGTCAGTGGCTATTGTTATCATTCTCCTGCTACTAAACACCTCCCGCGAGGTCATCGGTTTACTATTCGCGCATTGTGGGCTGCAACCTCGCACGAATGCAGGGTTCCGCTCTCCGAGCGCGCAGTGCATCCCTTTTTTCTCCTCTGGATACAGCAGCAGCAGGCGCAGGGCAAGCTCTTGGGAGACTTGTTAAGCAGCGACATTGTGCAGCATTACATCAAACCCCAAACGGAGCTAGCGAAATGCTCTTACATAGAGGTTCGTTGAGCACAGCTTGTTGATGAGCTTGCTGATGAGCTCATGGTGCAAGTTCTACACGGTGAACTTGCCACATGGCACGCACGCAGCCCACATTACCGCTTGTAAAAAAACACCTCGCGCACCTTGTGATCCCAGCACCTTTCTAAGCCCTGCTGGTCATAAGCTGGCCAGCTGCAACACTAATGCGCTTGCTTGCCTTGCAACAGTGCCTGCTCATGTGGCGGCTGCGTGCTTGCATGACTCACCGTGAACCAGCCGCCGTCTGTCCGCATGCAGGCAACGGCGCGCAAGTATGCACGCCACCCGTGGAACCGGGAGCTGCGCTTCAAGGAGGACCTGGCTGCGTCAGCCCCACAGTCACTCGGGGTGGAGCGGCATTGCAAGGACAAGGCAAGTGAGAGGTTCCCTCAGAACGCAGTTGCAGGATGCAGAGGGCTTAGGAAGTTATCTGAGTCGGGAGCTCCAGGGGCCAGCTGCACCTGCATCATAAGTGAGCAGAGCCGGAGCAGAGCACCGAGGAGCCAAGAGTGGCAGCACACTGCAGTGCCACAACACGCAGCATGCTCACGCCACATGCACTGCTGCTGCTGCTCCGCGCAGGCTTTGTGTGGGCCTGCAACCTACTTTGTGTCGCACTGCTGGGCATACAAGTTCAAGGATCTGGTCAACCTGATCATCCGCCATTATGATGCACAGCCCGGCACAGAAGGCGGCAAGGTGTACTGCCCCATCTACTACTGGATCGACTTGTTCGCAGTGCAGCAAAACTTTAAGGGTGATTTCAAGGACCATCCAGACTCCGACTTCCCAGGTGTCATCCGCGCAACACAGGTGCGCGCAGCATTGGGGCCATCCACCACACGCTGTGCGCAGCACCCAATGGGTCTGTGGACCACCACACAGGTGCCACACCACACAGCCAACCACCACCCATTCACGCGCTGCATGTGCGCACATGTCGAGGACAGCAGCCGGCGTGGCGGCCGTCAGCAGCCCTGGTGGTTGCCTCGGCAGCTGCCTTGAGGCACGAGTTGGTGTGCTGCTCCCACTTGCTCTTCCACTTGCAGGGTGTGCTGTTCACCATCATGCCGTGGCGCGCACCACTGTGCGTGGAGCGCGTGTGGTGCTTGTTTGAGGCGCTGCAGGTGTGTGGTGGGCTGCTCCAGCGGCAGCTGGCTGCTCCCTTACCTGGGCAGACGTCCGGACACCCTGCTCCTTCCCTTTGCTGTGCCGCATGTGCCCTCACACTGTGCGTGCTCACCGCTCCTCACAGGCGGTGAGTGGACACGTGGAGCTGCAGCTGCTGGTGGAGCCAGTTGACAGTGCGCAGGCGATGGACAAGCTGCAGTCAGTGTTTACTAAAGTGGTGGTGGACCAGCTGGACATTCGCAAGTGAGACCACATGATGTCATGGGTTCCCTCGTTGCGGGTGGATCTTACATGCGCGGGAGTAAGGCTGGGGTGTGTGTGAGGGCTGTGGGAGTGGGCGCAAGGTGGTGATGGTGCCTGTGGGGGGCAAGCAGTTCGACTGATAGCAGCCCGGGAGTGTGCCCTGGCCGTGTGCAGGGGCGGCCAGTAGGCTCCCATGTGTGCAGGAACACGCAGCATGCGGGGTTTGGGGGGCCATGGCAAGCCACACGCTCCTGGCCCCACGTACCACAGGTGCAAGGCGACGGTGCCTGCGGACCGCGTGTACATCCTGAAGCAGGTGGAGTCGTCCCTGGGCATTGAGCGGTTCAACAGCATCATGCAAGACGCGCTGCGGCGCAAGGTGATGGAGGTGATGCTGAGCACAGCGTGCCAGAAGAACGACCTGGAGTCAGCGACCAAGCTGGTGAAGCAGGGCGTGAGGTGCGTCGATGGCACGGACTTTTGCAATGAAATGGCATGCGACACACAGCTCCAGTTGTGGCTGTGCCTGCTGTGTGAACCACACAACCCAGCCGGCAGCTGCTGGAGCTGCCTTACAGGTCTGGGTGCTGGCGAGCCAGGTATGGCTGTGCCTTCCACGCAACACCCGCACTCACAGTAGCGGTGTGAGGCAGGTACAGCGGTCCACGTGCGCAAGTGACCATCATGTGCTTCATCCTGTGTGCCCGCAGGATCACAACACCCGTGCTGTCGTACACGGGGTGGGTGCTGCATGTGCTGCTGTAGTCCAACGACAACTTACCGCCGCACCACAGCATGCATCTGCCTGATAGTGTAGCCCTGCAACTTGCAATCATACGGAAGCAGATGCCATGCCATTGCATCAATTCCAGTGTTGTGGTTATCCTTCATGCCAGGTACTCTGCATTTGACGCGGATGACCGCGGCCTGAAGGCACTTGGAGAGATCATGAAGATCAGCGCGGTGCGTTGCCCATGGATTACACTTACTGCTTCAGTGAAGTTGCCGGCCATGCGATGCACTTTTGCAAGTCTGTTTCTTGGCCTCCTGCTGCTTTGCCTTCTTGCCTGCCATGCGGTGGCGTCACAAGAGTGTGCGCGTGTGTGTGCAGGTGAGTGCACTGGCGCTGCACACAACTGCGGCGTCCAAGGCCACGGCTGAGGGTTATGCCGCTCTCATGGCTGTGTTGAAGACCAACTCCTCCCTGACCGACCTCACACTGGCCAAGGGGCCCAAGGACGACCTGAAGAAGCATGAGGGTGGATGGGTGGGGCCCAAGGCGGCACAGGCCATTGCGGAGATGTTGGCGCCCAACACCACCTTGCGCCGCCTCAACCTCAGCCGCCAGATCAAGCTGGGCGGTCAGGGGCTAGTGGCGCTGGCCAAGGGGCTCAAGGAGGCGGAGAACAGCGCGCTGCAGGTGTGTGTGTGTGTGGGGGGGGGGGGGAGAGGGGCCAGTTGTGATGTTGAAGTACAAACGCTACGTAAGGTGGCGCGTTGCAGGGTCCTGCAGCCGCCCCATGGACATGGACATGCAGCCAAGCCAAATCATTTCCAACCATCATCACACAGTTCAAATGGCCGGCTGTTGCCATATGCAACCCACATGCTCCCGGCTGCAGGAGCTGTTGCTGGTGGAGGTGGGGGGTGACGCTAAGGGCCTTGCAGCTATAGCTGATGCCTTGGCGGCGGGTGCGCAGCCGTCCCTGTCGCCATCCGCCATGGGTAGTGCGGGAGGTCTGATTGCGACCCTGTCCAAGCCAGGCGGCTTTGGTGCGTGTGCTCTCTGCACTTGCTTCTACAACATGTTCTGATGGAGGCTTGCCCAGAGTGCTGTGCACATGCTGCAGAAGAGCACGCCTAGCACTCTGATGCTGGCATTGCTGCGCCTAGCCTTGTTCAGCTTGCTTGGCCGTAAGAGCAAGGCGTCCCCTCCCATCCTCCTGTTGCTGGCACAGGGTCCGGCGGCCTGCCATTTGGTGCAGGGTCTGTCGGTGTATCACGCAGTGGTGGCAGCTTCTCAGTCAGTACGACCTCGTCGGGACTCTCCTTCACAGCCGGCTCCATGAACAAGTCGTTTGCAGGTGCGCAGTGTGCGTCAAATGCCTGGCCCTGGCACAGCATGTCCAATTTATGCACAACATCTGGATCACTATACCCTGCGCCGCCAGCACGCACCGTAAACGCACCCTGGCGACTACCAGTCCCCTCAACCTGCAGCCTACAGTTGTCTGCAGGCATGCCATGAGCTCATCTCCTTTCTGAGTGTTATAACAAACCTCATCTTCCGGCTTACTGTTCCTCTGCACACACAGGGAGCACTGGCCTGCGCAAGCTGGGCCCCAGCGACAGCTTCAAGCGCTCCAGCGGGTTGCTGGCACGCCCCCGCCTCCCCATCATGCGTGTTGACCTCTCACGCAACAGTGTGGGGGACGGGGAGGCTGCAACAGCCCTTGGGTAAGGCATGGGTACCGCTTACAGTCCATGGAAGATGGCGCGAACCTGTGCACACATGTGCACACGTCCTGCCTTGTTCAGACCGTACACATTGGGGGCTGTGCTGCTTGGAGCTGTTCATCAGCCGAGGGATGTGCCGCAGCCTGCACATGGCCTGCACACATCACATTATCATATCAACGCTGCCCCCTACGCATGTATGAATATACACACTGGCTCAGTGCTTGCCCGCATGCTCCTTTCATCTGTGCAGTCGGTTTCTCAAGGCCTCCAACACATTGCGCCAGCTGGATTTGCATGCGTGTGATATGGGGCCAGGAGCACTGGCAGCCATGGCTGATGGGCTGTCCGCGTCAACCGGCATCACGCACCTGGACCTGTCAGGCAACAGGCTGGGTGACGATGGCGCGACACATGTGCGTTGTGCGCCGTGCCCCATGTCCTGCCACCGCTATCCCTGTTGTAGATAGACACCTAAGTATGCTGCGACGATGGCCTACGACAGCATGCCACGGCATCGACTTTTTACGGAGCCACTCACGCGTAACACACGCGTCCCTATCTGTGTATATGCTTTGCACCTGCGCCCTGTGACATGCAATGTTGTTCTGTATACGACTTGCGCGTGTGCACCCACAGCTGGCCAAGGCGCTGAAGAAGAGCAAGAGCCTGAACGTGCTGCTGCTCACGGGGTGTGACATCAAGGCCGCAGGGGCCAAGGAGCTGGGTGGTGTGCTGAGCACTAGCTCCTGCCCCCTGCAGGACCTGGGGCTGGGCAGCAACCCGCTGGGGAATGCGGGGGGTGCGGCAGTGGGCGCAGGGCTGCGCGGCAACAGCACCCTCGCGCGGCTGGACCTGTCCAAGTGTGGCATGACAGGTGCGCGTGCGGCGTCAGGTGTGACAGATGTGCGGTGCCAGTAAGGCTTACGAGGGTGCCCACGGAACAGCATGCGGGACACAGTGCTGTTGGATACGCGCACCACATAACCTTGCACACCATGATAACTTGCGTATGACTAATGTTTTATGCTCATGGGCGTCCTCGCTGTCATGCAAGACAGCATGCCAGCAAGGACACCGCTGCAGTGGCGGCATAGCATATGGTTGCGTTCATCAATTCCCACTGCACGGATGTGTCCGTCCTGGGGTCAGCCTCACACTACACCACTGATACCAACACCCAACACCATCCGCGTCTGTGGCCCCTGCCCCCACATAGGCAAGGAGGGCATTGCGGGCGTGGCTGCTGCGCTGTGGGGCAACAAGTCACTCAAGGAGCTGGACCTGCGCGGCAACACGGTTGCGGTGGCTGAGGCGGACGCGTGCGCACGCAGTTTGGCCGACTCCCTGCAGGGCAACACCACCTTGCAGAAGCTGTGAGTTGTACGTTATGCACCCCGCCTGCCTGCCTGTGCATTGCATGAGCAGCACGCGCTGCTCCAGCGCTTGGCCTGCCGCTGGGTGCGTGAATCAACCAATGCTCCTTGTCAGTGAGGGCTCCCATGACAACCCACATGCCAGCCCCTGATGCAGCTTGCGCTGTGTGCGTGCTGCATATGCAGGTATGTGCACCAGATGCTGGGTGAGAAGGCGTTGGGTCCGTTGATCAAGGTGCAGGACGCGCAAAAGCAGATTGAGGTGGACGCCAAGACGCCGCTGTCATGAACACATGTGCATCCACATGATCTCTGCAGCCCCTGGTGTGGTGGATCAATCGCGCTGAAGCAGCGTGCGATCAGGCACACAGCCCAGTGGGTAGTTCTCTTCTTTTCCTCGGGCTTGCTTTGCTGTCGATATGTTTTCACAGGCTAACAGTACCACATTTAGCAGCAGTTTAATGCGGCAACCCGCAATTCATGAAGCTTTATCTGGGGCTGCGACGCTGCACATTCCTGAAGGGTAGACAATATCTAGTGACATGGATGAATAAGGGGCTGAAGGGCAGGGTAGCATTGGAACAAACCTTGAATTCATGGTGATCAATTTATCTCATGGTGTTTATTTAAGCACCTTAGTGTTATGCCAGCAATGCCACTAGCCGCTTTTTTGCAGCTGGCATGAGGCACCTGGCGGTAATGAAAGGACACCTACATAGACATTGATGACACAATGCCGTTTGTAAAACCTGAGTACTTAATACTTGAGGTGCAGCATCAAGGATCAAGCTGGAAGCATGGCACTAACATAACATTGCAAAACGCATGTTTATAACACCCCCACTGAAATTGCCAGAAGCATGGGTAAGCCTGGCCATTAGGCTTGTCCCTCATGTCCTTCAAACTGTTCCCTTGTCACCGGCTGGAATACATTTGCACTGGTATGCATGTTGGCATGAGGTGCACATGTGATGCTGTATGCAGCAAATGTCATGGGGCACTGTGCCATTGGCTGCACACCAGACACCGAGTTGACCACTGTGGGACACAGACGCAGAGAATCATCAGAGCTCATCAATCTCATCACAGGTTCTTGCGCATGGGATTTTTGAAGCCTGCGCTAGGCCCTGGGCGCCTGATGCCAGGCACACGGTAGCCACCTGTGGTTGCACACAAGGGCACAGTCACAGTGTGGATGAATGGAGCACCCCGTATAGTCTCTCTATGATGGCTGCATGGCTATCAGCATAAAGCAACGGAATTTGAACATGCACAGGGCACACCGTTACGATCAGAACAGAGTAGAACAGAACAGCCTACGAGTGGATCGGCTGAACGCAGCGCACCTGTGAAAGCAAACATGCCTCCGGCTGCACCCTTGGGCCCGCTGTCAGCAGCACCAGAGCCAGGCCCAGCACCACTGGTGGCCGCATCTACCATTATCGGCTTCGGGTTGGGTGCCATTGGGCGGAGGGCAGCCGCTGTGGGCAGCTTCCGCCAAGTGGCCGTGTGCGTGATGGCTGGCTTGAATGCAGCCTCTGGCTCAGCCGCGTACTGCGTGACACCACCTGTACACACGGCAGCCATGTTTGTGCAGTGGCATCCCCACTGCAGCAGTGCTGCAGAAATTATGCACGGCATGCGAGGCATTCGTGATGTTATTCGCAACGCGTGCACAACAAGATCGATGTCGCAATGACCAACCACTCACCAGGCGCTCCTGGCACATTGACACTGCACGGCACCAGCGGCTGCGTGGCCGGCGCACCCAGTGCTGGCACATCAGCCTTGGTGCTTGGTGCTGTGCCCTTGTCGATGTCTGGTACAGCTGCCTTGCCCCTGCCTGCCATCTTGCCTGATGCACCAGGAGCCTTGCCTGATGTACCAGGAGCCTTGCCTGATGCTTTAGGTGGCTTGTGTGCGCCTGGTGTATTCACGCAAGCGGGCCATGTCCAGCCACCTGCCGCTGGGGCTGGGTCATGGTTCTCCTGTGCCTGTGCAATGATAGCTTCAGATGCTGTGTGTTTGGGCTCACCTGTGATGTGTGCATCTGGGTGCACAGCATTTGCTTCACCAGGTAGCTGTCCTGGCGCTGGGATGCCCTGTGGGATGCTGTCACGCATAGCCTGTGTGCTCCCTGCAGCGATCTCTGCAGCATCTTGCGCGTGCGCTGCTGGCTGGAGTGGATCTGAGTTGTGTGTTGCTGCGTCATGCTCATCAGCCTCTGAGGCTTGTGCAACAGTTGCTGCCACAGCTGCTGTGCTGGCCTGTGCTGCACATGTGGTGCCGCTGCGCTTGGATGTATTTGGTTGGCGTGGCTTGGGCTGTGATGGGTTGGCAACTGCTGGCGTGCCGCCCTTTGCATTGATGCTATCCTGCAGAGCAAAGGCAAATACAGCAAGGTTATGACATGACATGTTGGTGCATTAACAGATTTAACACACAATAGTTCTGTGCACTGCTGCCTTCCTTGAGTTCCTTCACAAGCATGTGTGTCTTTCTATGTGAGGCTGCAAGATCAACGCGAGCTGCACCTGGCTGCGCTGCTACAGCATTGATGACTGCAACCTACCTTCTCTGCGCTCTTCTTTGCTGCATTACTGTGTTTGCTTCGTGGTTTGGCCTTCTTTGCGCTGTCATCCAGGATGTCATTGCAGCCAGGCTGCATGCAAGACTAGGTTTGACTCAGGTGAGAAGACAGCACATTCTAAGAATATGCAGATCACTGCAGATGACCACTTAACAACATGTTCACTGTGCCACATAAGACACAACGACATATGACTGCAGCCCCCGTGCCCTTCGTTTGCACAACATGTCCACATGCAGAGGGACACTTACAGGGTGGTCACCAAAGTCAGTCAGCTCATTGTCATCCTGAGGGGCTGTTGCCCCTGGTGCATACTCCTCATCTCTGTCAGCCCCTTTCTTGCTCTTGCGCTTGCGCTTTAGGGGCTTGGAGTAGGGTAGCTCATCATCTGTCTCTGATTCCTGAAAACATGTTAGCGGGCAGGGTGAAGTTTTGGTCCTGCCGGCGTGAGGCCCCCTTGCTGCTAGAGATGTGCATGCTGATGGGAAGTGACCAGGACCCAGGTCGGTGCAGGAAGGAGTTGACAGCACAGCATGCCATTGTCCTGCCCCTTGATGCTGAAGCTCACCACATAGGCAGCAGCACGCTTCGACACACGCCCTGATACTTTGGACACATGCACTTGCTGCCAGCCTTCTGCATCAACTGCCACATGCTGCACAGCCTCCGCCTCCTCCAGTGCCATGGCTGACAAGCAGTCTGCACTCCAGCCAAACCAAAGCAAAGGGGGGTCTGTGGCACACAGCAGCAATCCCATGTACCCCTCAGTACAGCCAAGCAGACAGCTGGCTATGCCAGGCCAAGGAAATTCACCTGGCTGTCTTCTGGTACCAGAAGGTTCAATCAAGGTTCGGCTGGAGGTGAACGTGGGGATCCACAGTCACATACAAAATGCTAAATTTGCTCAAGAACTGCATGTTTGGGTGGACTCATATTGTGCAAGGGTGTCTGGTGTGACATTTAATCAAACTGGTCCGTTCAGTTTTTGCTTGACCAAGCCCCCAAACATCTGATATCAACAATAACATGGGAAAGCGCGTGGCTATATCGTTCACTGGCGGCAAGGACAGTACACTGGCACTCACGCTCATTCAACTGCGCAATTCCGAGTTGCTGAAAAATCTAGACGATGACACGAGGCAACGTGCATCTGAGCTTGAGGGCATGGATCCTGTAATGCTGGTCACCTTTGTGCCCTCATCAGGGCAGGCCTTCAAGGCCCATCCTTTGCCATGGATTGAGGCTCAAGCACGTGCACTTGGGATTGCACATCAGCTGGTTACCATCTCGTGAGTGTGTGGATGGTGCATGCTGCGCTGACCATGCGTTGCACATGGGCTGTTGTGATCACAGCCTGACTGTGCATGAAGCAGGGGCCCTGACTACATGGCAGACTACATAACGGCGCTGAAAGGGCTGATGGAGCAGCACAGCATTGAGGCGCTTGTCACAGGTGCTTACTGAGCACGGGGCGCACTGATTGTTGTAAAAACAGGATGGCTGGCTGTTGTTAGGTAATGCCAGAGTATGCCGCGCATGTCATTGCGGCACGCTGGTTGGTGCGCATGCTCCATCTAGAAAGAATGCCTTTCAGCTTGCAGCGCATACACTGACCACCTCCAGTTAATCGTTATGCCACCACAGGTGACATATTGGATGTGTGCAACGATTTCATGGGGCGAGCTGCACGTGGGGCGGGTATGCCTCTCATCAGGTGCGTAAGAACTGCTGTTCACGTCCCCTTGCCACAACACTTTGAACAGTATGGCACTGTGTATGGTATGGCCTGGCGATGTAATGTATATCTGACTTACACAGTTGCCAACCATATATGATGCGCCAAGGTGTGTTTTATGCACGATGCAGGCCGCTGTGGGGCATACCACGGAAGCAGCTACTGCATGCCCTGTGGGCACTTGGCATCATCGCGCTTGTGTCATGCGTGCATCTGCCCAAGTTTGAGCCGGGCACTGCAGGCAGTGCAGCAGCAGGCGGTGAACCTGAGTCCAGTGGCACAGCCGGTAGTGGTGCTGATGCTTGCAGAGATGCAGCAGGCTTTAGTGCATGTACATCTGCAAGCAGCGCTGCTGCTGCAGGCATCATAGGGCATGTGTTAGATCCTGCCCTACATGCCAGCTTCCTGCAGCCGGCAGCAGCAACATGTGGTGTAGACGAATGTGGGGAAATGGGCGAGCTTCATACCATGTGCGTTGATGGCCCCACCTTTAAGCAGCGTGTGGTGCTGCATGGCAAGCAAGTGCACACAGACCCCAGCAGCCAGCACGCATACCTGGTGCCTGGCAAGGTTGAACTGGAGATGAAGGAGCAGTGCCTCGAGTAGGGAGTATCTAGTTGTGTGGGCTGCAGCAGGTCAAGGGGTTGGCCCCAGATGTTTAAAGCATTGCATTGTGTCACTTGTATGTTTGTACTGCAGCAGCAGCCTGACCCTGCAGGCTTCTAAGGGGGACGCGCATGCAGAGTTCTTTCACAAACATCTAACGCGAACGATATGTGTGGTGAATGGGACAATCCACATGCCGGGAGGGCTTTAACTGACACCTGAGGATCAGTGTAACACAAGGATGTGCAGGCAGCTCTGCGAGTGTATGTGCTGGCTGCCTGCTTGAAACGTCTTAGACCTTTCTGATAGGAAGTCGCTCAGTAACGAGCTGTCAAGCATGGGCTTGGCGCATGGAATCGGGGCAGACCACAACACAATTACATTGGGAACCTGTCCGATGCAACGCTGGCTTCTGTGCCTGAGGCCTACAGCCTCCTATTGCTATTGATGCTTGCGCATTGAACACGCAGTGGCATCGCCTGCACATCTTCAATGTCAAACCCTACAAAAGTGCCTTTGATACTCTATTTCCTAAGGGATTGCTACAGCTGATTATGATAAGCTGTCATGCATCTGTCATGCATGTGCTGTGCGTAGGTAGGCCGTATTCAGGCCCTGCCACGCCTCGACCAGCTCCAAAACCCGCGCCAACTGCTGTTTCTCATAGCTCAGTGCAACAGCCCCCGAGCCAGCCACATCCTGACTGTGCTTCACCCTGCTGCCAGCAACTGGGGCATGTGCCAAGATGTCCCCAGTAGTGTGCGGAGCGTGTAGCAGCCCAGCTGCAGCCCCAGTTGGCAACTCTGGTTCCAGTGGCAGGTGTGCGACAACAACGTTTGCAGCTGCTGATGGCACAGGTCTCAAGGCCGTTGCACCCTCAGCAGATGCTTCCGGTGCTAGCTCAGCCTGCTGCAGCCTTGCCAGGGCCACGTGCACACGCGAAGCCAGGGTGCGACCCACAGGGCCACCATTCTGGGCCTCCCAACCCTTCCACGGCTCGCGCACCTGGCCCAGCCCTGCTGCAGCTGCTGCATTGCACAGCAGGCTGGTCAGGATTGCAGGCATGGAGGGGACACTGGCGGCCGCTGCACCACCATGCTGCTGCAGCTGCAGTGAGTCTTGCAGTGTGAGGAGGTCCACGAGCTGCAGGTCGAAGCAACGCGTCAGATGGGCCACAACTGCTCCTGTGGCATGTGGCTCAGTGACTTGCAGAGCTGAGAGCCCAAACAGAGCGCGCACTGCTTCCGTACCAGTGTACTTTGGCAACTTGCGCAGGACCTGCCAGGTGATGGAACAAGACAGTGTTGAATGAGGAATAAACCAACAAGATACTCTTGTTAGTGTTACCATTGCATGTTTCCCGCACCAGGCACTCGGTTTGGCCATTGTGTGGTTCTGCACCAGGCACAAACAAGCAAACCTGTGCGCTGAATGTGCATGCTGCAAACTCGTGCGCACCATGTGAGCCAGTGCGCTTGCGACCTCGGCCTTACGCCACGTGATCAGCTTGGCGCCTCTGCCTAGTGCCCATGTCAGCTGCGATGCAGCAGCAGGCCGCAGCTGGTCACCCCATCGCCCATGCTCGCCCGGTTGGTACGTGACCTCCTGCTGCTGGGCTGCTGCCTGTTGCCGGCCCTGTGCAGCTGTGGAGGATGTACTGGAGCTCAGGAGCTTCTCAGCAATAGCGTGATACCTGTGCAGTGTGTACCATGTCGAGCGTAGGCTGTGTTAGTAGGGAAGGACACATCAACAGTGAACCTCATGGTTGCAAATGCACGTTGCAACAAGTACCATATGGAACATGTTGCGATGAACGTGCACCTACGTTGCTTGTGTTGCATGCCCCAGGCATGCGAGAGAGCTCATGAGGTGGGCAACGAGTTGCGGCTCCAAGCTCTCCAGCTGATGCTCCAGCAGCTGCCGTGCAACACCTGCCAGTGGTGCAATGGCTTCTGCCCACGCACTTCCAGACTCCCCATCTGCACTCACGACGTGTGCGGCATGCTCCAGCGCACGTGCAAGGGGCCAGTGCAATCCTGCACTGCAGCTGCCATTGGCCTCGCCCTGCCTTACAGCTGCCATCTGGTGAGCTGCATGAACTGCCAAAGCCTGGACTAATGACATGTGAATTGCAGGCCTGCCGCCATGACTGCCACCATCACCGGCAGCTGAGCCTGCCTGCACGGTGGAGGCCAGAGCTGTCAGAGTGTACAGGGCTGCACGCGCGGAGGTGGTTGGGAGGGCAGAGGAGGCATAGGCTGCGTGGGAATTGAGGGTTGCACCCGCGCTGTGCTCTGCTTGGTAATCCAGGGCTTGTCCAGCCTGCAGGCGCTGCCCCAGCACATGCTGCAGGTGCGCCAGGAATGGCGCGTGATGGAAGCCCCCATGTGCAAAAGACAACGCAAGGCTAGCCAGATGCGCAGGTGCACAGCGCTGCGACAATGCCAGTGGTGTGCTGCTGTTGGTGCTGCCCCCAGTTTGAACTGTTGAGCTGAAGAATGATCCTGGTAGTGGGGCAGGTACGGACCCCGCTGCGTGCGCCATCTCCATCTCAAACGCAGCCAGATCCTCCTGCCAGGCGCTGACTTTGCGGCCACTTTCATCGCTGCCACCGTTGCTGTACATGTCATGGCCAGCAGGTTGCAGCACCTTGACACGCATGGCCACGCCAGCTGCGTGGCACAAGCAGAGTCCTGAGGCAGCGTCTTGCCCATCTGTGCTGCCTACTGCACACCAGATGCGTGTAGCAAATGTGGCACCAGACTGTGGCAGCTGCACAACAGTTGCTGGACTACCATCTGGCATGGTCCAGGGTGCAGACATGAGCTTCTGCCTTTGCCTGAAGTCCATGTGCCGAATAATCCGCTCCATGCCCTGCCTCTGAGCATATTCTATCTCAACCACTTTGGTGATGTGGCCGTGTGAGATCTGCCGTCCATGCAGCGCTTGCACCACAGCTGCGACAGCTGCTGGTGATTCCATCTCGACCAGGGCGTAGCCCTTCTTGCCATTGAACGCATGCCCTCTCTTGGGTGGCCCGTGTGTAAACGGCAGGTGCAAGAAACTGATCTGGCCCTTGCAGCCTGGCAACCTGTCCAGCAGGTTAACCAGGTGCTGCAGGGGCATGGTGTTGGGAATGTTGCGAATGGCCAGAGAGGTGCGTGAATCATTGCCAGCCACCCGCATCTGACCATCTGATGCCTGCTCCAGCACAATCTGCAAGGATGCCTGTTGTGGTGTGTCACAGGCTTCCTTGTCGACAGATGTACCAGTTTCTGCCCAAACACCTTCTGCCTGGTCATGTGCTGGCGGCTGTGCTGGGCGTTGGCGTGCAACATGCTGCTTGATGGCGGCAGAGATGTGATTCAGGCCCAGGTGAGGCTCATGCCCCTCCTCCTCCACCACCCTGTGGCTCACGGCTGCGAAGAACTGAGTACAGCTTGGGTGCTTGACTGCCGCCATCGCCGCTGCTGCAGAAACAAGCGACGCTGGATGTGCTGCATGCACCTGCTGTATCAGACGCATTACCAGGGGCTGCAGCTGCTTCTCTGATCTGCGGCCCAAAGCTGACAGGGAGCGGATGAGCAGGGCTGCCTGGTCAGCTGTGAAGTCAGCAACATGTCCGTCGATGTGCTGCTCAATTGCTAGCAGCAAGCTCTGCACGGCTTTGCTGAGGCACAAATGCGCACCATGCCTAGATGCAAAGCGTGCCATGGCAGAAACCAGGGTTGTCACATCAGCAGGCGCCACCAGCCCTTGCTGCACCTGGCTGTGCAATGCCTGTGCTGCGCTGTTGAGCTCGTCTGACTGCAGCATCCCTGCTTCAGCCAAGGTATGGATCTGACTGATCAGCTGTCCGCTGCCCTCCAAGACTGGAGTTCGCTGACTGAGGCGCGCACGAGCTCCCTCCAGCAGGAGGTGCAACGAAGCCAGCAGAGCACGATCTGCATCGCTGGGACTGCCCGTCCTATACTGCAGCATCCGTTGCAGCTGGCCAGCCGCCTGGAGCAGCTTGACGACCTGCTTCTGCGACATGCGTGCCAGGTCTGCAGATGCACGCTGCACAAAAGCCTGCCAAAGCTCTGCATTCCCAACGCCCACGAGCCGAGGCATATGCTGCAGCATCTCCACCCCAAAAGGTCGAACCCCAAAGCTACTGGGCTCTGCACCTTGTGGGTGCTGGGCCAGAGCCAAGGCGGCTTCAACCAGGCTGTTTGTGAGTTGCTGGCTGGGTGCCGTCCGCAGGCGTGCAAGCGAAACTGCCACGGCGATGACTGCGAGTTCTGCATCTACTCTGTCAGTTGCCAGTAGCTCTGGTGCCCGTGATCCACCAGCTATGCCTGCACACACTTCCATGCTGCACTTGCAGGCCCGCACAGCAGCTGCAGTGCGATTCAGCTGCCCTGCAACGAGCTCCGATGCCTGCTCCCATGTCCTAGAGGTTGCTTGCACTCCAAGGGAGGGCAGTGCAGCAAATGCCTCTGCAAGCTGCTGCAGTGTAGGTGCGACTTGCTGCTTGCCTGCTTCCAGCTGCGCAGCCACGCGAGCTGTGAGGCCAGATGCCAAAAATGCAATCTGCTTGGCTTCATCCCGCAGCATCTGACTTGCAAGGTGCGGCTGCCTGTGCAGCTGCCCCAGTGACCCTAGCACCTCGGCAGCAGCCCATGCTGGCAGGCGATCCGCCAGCTGCTGCAGGCTGCTGAGCAGGAGGCGCAGCACAGCGTTTGCATGATCCTGGCTGGAGATTGGCTCTACACCTTGTTGTGCACCAGTCCCCAGGAGCGCATGCGTGGCCTCCCCGAGTGCCCGCACCAGGCACCTGGCCTTGTGCTGTGACAGGACACCTTGATCATTGTCTGGTGCACGGCACCAGGCCATGGAGCTATGCAGCTTGCCCAAGTCGAACGGAGTATGGCCAACCGTGTGTGCATCCATGACCGCAGAGAGCTCCGATGCCTGCGTCCAGGTATGGGCTTCTGCTGCAGCTGCTGCTACTGCATACAAGTGCTGTGAGGCTGTACTGGCACGGCGTGGGCCAACATTCCATGTGCGCCTGTGGTAAGGATCCAAGTGTGGACTGTTTGCGCATGGCGCATGGCGCCTACCATGCATCATGTGATCACATTTGCAAAGAACCGATTACAAGCAGAATGCACTCTATACAGCTTACCTGCATCCCACAAGCAGCTGCAGAGCGATGGAGGATGGCCCTGGGCCAGCATCAGCCCCTACACAGCACAGGGATAGAGGGCTTCAGCATCTCGACTTTTAATTCAGCAAGCCGCACTTGAGACAGCTCAGTGCGCGACTGCATACCCGTGCAAGATGATGCTGTGGTCGCCGAGTGCTGCACCAGCAGCCTGGTCCCACATTTTCGCATCTTGGCTATTCCATGTGCGCCAGGCTCAACGCATCATGAAGTAATACTCTGCCTCTGGCATGCAAGTTCCTCCAAACCCACCGCAGAGCCAGCCAAACCTACATGAACACGTACGAGCACAAGTTCAACGGCAAAAAAGCAGCAGTAAAAAAGCCACGTCATTCTCTCACTCGCTCGTGGTCAAAGCAAGTCCCCTGCTGGTGCGGGGTTGTCTGGGGACCACCCTCGGCGCTTGCATGACCGCACTGAAGTATTGATTCAAACCAAACCTAATGAAGGCCGCGGGTGGACCGCAGAAGCTGCGGTTTACTATAGTTTCTTTTTCAGGCGAAGATAATGACTTTCCAGTCCGGGAGCTGCTATTCCATAGCCCACAGACCCGAGGATGGCAGACAGCGCATTTCTGCACTTACCCACAGGAGCTGATTCTAAAACTCGAACACACAAGCAAAATACAGCAGATTCAGATCTTGTCGCATGAATACAAGGTGCGTTGCGCGGGGTTCTTCCAGACAAGGGGTCGTGCTGCTGTTCTCTTCAAACCTCGGCCCAGGAACAAAGAGTCCGTTTGGGTCACGCAGATTGCGACCAAGGTTGAGGTTTTTGTTGCAACGCCAAACCCTGGCGAGGACATCAACAAGACACCATTCAAGCGTCTTGGCTACCTGTCATTTGATAGCAATGAGCGCAGCAACTTCCAGGCCCGCGAGCTGAAGAGCGTGCATGTGAACGTGCAAGCCCTGTTCATTCGCCTTGTGGTGCACCGCTGCCATGTCAACAAGCTCAACATCTACAACCAGGTGCATTATGCGCATGGAAGCAAAGCTGCTGCTGGCTGGCATGCACGATACATTGGGCAATCGCACACATGCACATGTCAAGACATGGCACATGGCAGAACGCATACATTGGCCTCATGACATGGCATGAGCAGGGAGTGCAACCATGGAGTGCTCATTTATTTTGCCCAGGTGAAGGTGAGGGTCAGCGCATGCGCGACGTTCATGACACCACATGTGCTGTGCACAGGTCGGCCTCATTGCGCTCAACCTCATTGGTGAGCCAGTACGCGGGGGGCCTGAGCTGCCGCCGGGCGGATACCTGCAGCTGCATCCACCAGTAACCAAGGAGGTGGCGTACTACAACCAGGTGCGTGGTCCTATGCAGCAGCAGTTGCAGCAGCAGATCAAGGACAAAGGATATGGGATGTACCACGGCCAGCATGCCAGCAAGGGCCAGCTGGCAAGATTGAAACTGACCATTCCATCAGTGTATTCTACCCTGACAACCACACCTGTCCAGGTGTGCGTGCAAAGCAGCCACACACAACGCCCTGGCTGCATGGTACCTGACACAACCCTCGCAGGCTGCTGCCAATGTGGCTGACATCAACCTTGACATCCATGTCGACACAGTCACAGCTGCCAAGATCCGCGACCTTGCACGTGCCAAGGACCTGGCTGTTGCCAACGAGGACTACGATGAGGCCAAGCGCCTGAAGGCGTCCATCGACCGGCTCAAGGCGGGTTGTGTGTCCTGGCAGCTATGTTGAAGCAGTGTGCCAGTCTTATGTATCAGGGCGCTGTGTGGGCTGATGAGCAATCGTAACCAGCTGGCTACGCACATGGCTGAGGTGGGTATGCTGTGCTGTGGCATGCATGCACCTCTGCAGGTAGTGGGGCAGAAGATTGCACAGCTCGAGGCGCGCAAGCGTGCAGCCGTGGAGAAAGAGGACTATGATACAGCTAAGCTCATCAAGGCTGACATCGATAAGCTGCGCAGCGCAGGGGACGCAGCAGCCATTTCCAGCGAGCAGTACGTGCCGCGGCCAGCCAAGAATGCGGATGAAGTGTTCAGCCGCGTGCTTAAAGGCCGGGCACCAGCGGAGGCGGCATCGGGGGCGGTGCCACTGGACGAGCAGCCTGTGCGTGGCATGCAGGGCGAGCCATCACTGGAGGACATGGGGCAAGCGGGGGGTGTGCAGCCGGACATGGACGCAGGGGCGGCATCCACAGGTGTGGACGGTGTGGGTGGGGACATGGCACAGGAGGGCTCATATGGCCACCAGCGCGCGTCATATGGGGGCGGTGGCTACGGGAGCGGCGCCAACGCGCACCTCGCGTACGACGAGCGGCCTGCGCAGGGCAAGGGGCGGTACACGCCAGGTGATGATGCAGGGATGGAGGCCGGCATGGGCGGGCGGGCAGCAGACGCAGGCGCGGCGTTCTCGGACATCCCTGCGCCTGCAGGGTGGCCCGGGGACCTGCCAGCACCAGAGCCCATGGCCGGTGCGACAGCCAAGGATGCAGAGCCGCTGTCGGAGTTGGCGGGCGAGTACGTGGCGCGAGCGTTCTTCTCCAAAAACTGGCAGCTGCGCGACGCAGCACTCAACTATCTCATGGGCCAGGTAGGAGATGTGGCCTCGCCATTAGTGTGTGTGGCAGCACCAAGAGTTGGTATGGCATGTTGCAGAGCTGGGAGGGGGTGTGCGGGGGCATGTTGTCCACGTTTCATGGTAGTAAGCTAGGGTACCGTAGTATGTCATGGGAGCTGATTGTGAGGTGTGACATGCAGCGCTCATCTGCACAAACCACTGAAAGCTCATGCGCTGCGATCCATGACACTGACATGGGAACACTGCATGCTGTGCTTGCAGGTGCGCAGTGGCGAGCTAGTTGGCAAGCCGGGCGCATTCCGCACGCTTGTCAACACCATCAAGCGTGCGATGAAAGACAAAGTGGCCAACGTGTCCCTCACATCATTCGCTGCCTTTTCGTCGCTCATTGACGGCTTCTCAGCCTCCACAGGCGGCCGAGACATCCAGGTGTGTGTGAGGGATGTGATGATGCGGTAACAGCTATTTGTCAAGATGCACCTGCGTATGTGCCACAGCAGCAGCAGCAGCAGCAGGCACGTGCTGTGGCAGGCTGCAGATGAGAGATGGGGCATGGGTTGCTTTTCGGTCCAGCAGCAGGCTGCAGGAACGATATCAGCTGGGCATCAAGGTGGCACCACTGTTGGACACGGGGCGGCCATGATCACAATGCACAACACTCAAACAGCACTGAATTGCCTGCGCTGCCACATCCTGGCTGGCTGCGCAGGGCGCGTGCGAGGTGTTCCTGCCGCTGCTGGTTGAGAAGTTTGGGGACAACAACGCGCGCATCCGGGACGCGGCCAAGGAGTCAATCATGTTCATCGCGGGCCTGCAGGATGGCGGCCTGCGTGGCTCCACACATGTGTTCCTGAAGCCGATCAAGAATCAGAACGCATGGCGCCCTGTGCTGGGCATCCTGACGCTGCTGCAGGTGCGATGGTGGTGCGTGCATGTGGCGGGTGTGGTGTTGGGCGTGCCAGCACAAAGTATGCACCAGTTTGGGCTCCACTTGAATCTTGGGCCTGAGCTGCCTACAACTCACAGCATGTTGCTCGGGGCATCAGACGGGTCCTGCAATGTGTCAACGTGAGTGATGGTGGTGGTGCCGCGTGTGGTGCAGGAGCTGGTGCCGCTTGTCGGCATGTCCAAGGGCGGTGACGGCTTCGACCTGGCGGAGCTCATGGAGTTCGTGGGCAAGGCATACAACAGCCCCAACGCAGATGTGCGCAGCATGGCAATCAAAGTGACCAAGGAGGTGCACGACCTGGTGGGACCAGCGATCAGGTGAGGCAGGGTGGGGTGGAGCAGCCGCATCCTGCAGGTGTTCACCTGGGGGAGGAGCGGTGCGCAGGGGTTAGTTAGGAAAGGAGGTCAGAGGGATGGTTAGCGAAGCAGAAACGGTGGGGCAACGATGTCTGAGACAGTGCTGTTTGCGTCCATGGATCTTCAATTCGTCACTCCGTGTTCGTGCTCGCCAAACAGGAAGTGCATGCCCAAGGAAATGAACCCCAAGATCAAGGAGCAGCTGGATGCCGTGCTGGGTGGGGATGCCATGCCTGCCGCCATGCCCGCCGCAGCAGCACCGCCCCCCGCCCGCGCCCCACAGCGTGCAGCCGCTGCACCCGCCAAGGCGCCCGCAGGCAAGGCCGCAGGTGGGGCCAAGCAAGGCAGCAAGGCACCACCTGCACCCCCACCTGCGCCCCCACCGCCTGTTGCTGCCCCGGATGACCCACGGCCATTTGAGGAGGAGTTGAAGCAGCGGGAAAAGACGCTGGGGCCCAACCATCCAGACGTGGCCGAGTCCTGCTCCAACCTTGCCATCCTGTACAACCAAAAGGGTGATGCAGCGCGCGCGCAGCCGCTGTACGAGCGCGCACTGGCTATTTATGAAAAGCACTACGGGCCGGACCACCCAGAGGTGGGCGGGCGTTCGCATGATATGCACTGCTGGTGCTTGTTACTGAGAGTTGTTTCAGGCATCACGAGCATGGTTTGACGGGTTGCTCGTGAACTTGTTGCACGGTATGTACTATCGTAAGCACTGCGTCTGTCGGTCCAGTGATGCTAAATGCTGCGCGCTGCTGGCCTCGTCTTTGTCCCCGCTGCACTCACCTTGTACACCTTGCCCGCGCGTGGGACACACGTGTGCAGGTGGCGCACACACTGACCGACCTGGCCGTGCTGCACCTGGAGGGTGGGCGTGATGGTGTGGGGCGGCCGCTGCTGGAGCGCGCGCTGGCGATACAGGAGCGCGCGCTGGGCCCCGACCACCCCGATGTCATCGCCATCAAGGATGTGCTCAACAGCTCGTGATCGCTGGGGTGGGGCTGGGAAGGACAGGGGCGGTGAGAGCTGCCTGGGCGTTGAGAGTGGGCTGTGCATGTGCTGTGCAGCGACGGGGGTGGGTGGGGGTGGGAGGCCGTGTGCTGATGGAGGCCAGGGCATTGCATGTGGTGGGCATCCATACCTATACGGCTGCAGCATGTTTGTGGGGTCATGATTGCTGTATGACGACTGGTATGCACTGATGCAGCAAGGGTGTATGTGCCTCTTTGCGCACTGATGCTTGGCATCAGGCGTGGGTGTTATATGCCTTCTTTTGCTGGGGGCCGCAAGGCTCAGTTGTGGCATGTTGGTCCAATGGCTCCATAACAGCTAAGAATGGGCACACACGCAGCTGGCGCTTACACCTGGCGCGCTTATGCGCCTCACGGCTAGTCCAGCTAACGGTCGCAGCATGGCATGCCGCTGACATCTGGCGATGGACCATGAAAATGATGTCAAGGACAGCTCAACCATGCCAATGTGCAAGATGAATTGTATGCTTGCATACATGCAAGATTTACTGGACAGTTGCTCAAGAACCCCACCCCCCTGCCCCCTCTCAGTCCTCGTATTCGTGGACGTTCAACATGTAACAAGGAATACTGGGGGCCAAGGCAGGGGGTTTTACTGTGGCACAGCCTGGGACCCGCAGGCTGGTTGCTGAGCCCAATAGGCTGGCCGGGGGAGGCAAGGTGGGGCGCGGGCAGCACATGTTCAGTAACTGCGCACTACATGGCCGAAGCCTAACGTAACCTGGGGCGACCCAAGCCCCAACACGCAAATCAACCATGACATCTGTGCAATCAGGACAAGTCATGGCTTGGTAATGGGTCCCGTTCTCGTCAGGATGACACAATTATCAAGAACGTCACCGTGTGGCATGATATTGAGGTGAGTTCATCTCAGCAGGATACAATCACAACAACTCAGGTACTGCTCTTTGACCCGCGCTGGGCCGCTTGCCGTCTTCTCTCACATGATAGACAACAAGTGTAGAGCCCTCCCCTCTCTCCTGCCTTCTGTCAGCTGCCTGCGTTGTCACCCCCCTGCATCACCTCCATCTCCAGTGCAGCCAGCTCCTGAGCCAGCCCCTCATCCGCCATGAGTGCTGCAAGCTCCTCATCATGTCCCCCTGTGCCCTCCAAATCCCCTTCCTCCTGCCCCTCCCCACCTGCTTCAGCCCCTGCCTCGACACCTATGCTGCCCATGCCTGGACCCACATGTGCACCACCGCCAGTGGATGTGCCACCAGCCGCAGCTGGCACGGAGCTTGCGGCTTCATCCGACGCAGCGTCAGGCGCTGCTGCTGCTGCTGGACCCCCACCTCCACCCACGCCCCATGCGTCCATCTCGTCCTCATCCCCCAGCAAGCCGGCTGCCACCAGCCGTGACATGAGGTCGCGCATCACCAGTTCATAGTCATTCACAGTCACCGTGAACCTGCGGGAGCGATGATGTGACAGGGCCAGCGACTGATAGTTTGTGCTGATCGCGTACGCACAGGACACAGGTCCTGCTGCACCTATTGTAATGGAAGCGGTGGAAAGAATGCTCCAAGATTACAAGAGTGCATCTGTTGCTGCTGATGGCTGCAGTGCTGCTGTCATATGCACCTACCTGCTGCTGATGGGTGCTGTGCCATGCACAGCACACTTACCGGCAGTGTGGCAGGCCAACAGCCACCGCCAAGGCCAGCTCGTGGCAGCCCATTGGAACAGTGTCCTGTTCTACCTGCTTTACTGTGGGAGCTCTGGGTGCGGCGGCAGCACTAGGACCAGATGTCGCAGCCGATGTGTTTGTCTCGATGCAAGGGGCTGCAGGCCTCTGTTTGATCACTCCAATCTCCAGCACTGAGAGGCCGGCGAGGCAGCTGCACAGCAGTTGGGCATCTGCATGGCTGACCTCCAGATCCCCACTGATGGCCTGAAGTGTGAGATGGCGGAGCCCTGTCAGCCCCACGCACACCTCGTGCAGCATGTCCCGGTAGTCAGCGGGGCTCGGTGCAGCCACATCAGCTGGCAGCGTGAGCTGCAGCTTCTCCAGGCTGCGCAGCGAGCGGAGCTGCCGCCACGCACGGGCGCAGGGGGACGAGGCCGCGCCACCCGCATCATCCTCAGTCCCTGCTGCGCCAGGCATGGGTGCAGCTGTGCCGCTCCGCTGCAGCACTGCTCGATTGCCGGAGGAGCTGCTGCCCACTGCAGGTGCTGGTGTCATGCGTGGGGGCAGCAGCCCATCCGCAAACATGGACAGCTCCAGTGACAGAAGGCGTGTGGCGCTGGCGATGATGCCCAGCAGGGTGTGCGCGTCTGGCTGCGGGTGCAGGTGGCTGAACCGCAACTTGAGCTCCTGCAGACCTGGTGGAAGCAGCGCGCTTGCCGGACCCATGACCATGTTCACATCTGCTTCTTGGTGCGTTGAACCTGGGGTGGCTGGTGATAGACCCGCACCCTGTGCCGACTCACCACATAGCAAATCGGCATTGAGCAGCGACAGGCACTGCAGCCGGTGGGGCAGCGCGCTGCAGGGCACGCGCAGACGTGAGCCCGTGACCGACCCCAGTGCTAGCACCAGCAGGTGCGGCATACGCCGCAGCGCTGCCCAGCCGGCTGCCGCGATGTGTCCCTGCGCTCATGCCCCAGGTGCGGCAGGGTGAGTATGGGACCATTGTGCTTAAGGCATGATGGCCGCATGAGTGTGCACGCAGCCTGACGAGTGCCATGCTGGGGCTATGTGTGTTCTCTTGGCTAATTTGATTCTGTGCAATGTACCCTGGACAGTTTGACCACCAAGAACATGAGGGGCATCATGACGCAACATGTGCAGACAGATACCTTAAGAGCAGGCACAGCTGCTGGCAGGCGACGGAAGCATGCACACCCACCACATCGCCATTGTACTGCAGCACCTCCAGCTGTGGCAGCTGCTCACACATGAGCTGTAGTATGCCGTCTGTTAGCGGCAGAGTGTATGCCTGCCGCACATTCAGCTCTTGCAGCTGGCAGCAGCGCAACACAGGCTCCCATGCATTAACCCCTGCATGGCGCGGCAGAGTCCCTGTCCCTGCTGTATGCCCCAGGAAGTGGGTGGCTGCTGCTCTTTGGCGGAACTCCAAGGGCGGTGCAACATCCACCTCTTCTGAGCTGTCATCATTCAGCACTGGATACTGCGGGGCATCTGGCGCGGTGCTTGAGCCAGGCTGCTGACAGGTTGTGTCTGCTGATGCAGAGGCCCATCGCTCCTGCAGGCCACCCCTCCCCTCCTCCTCCTCCTCCTCCTCCTCCTTGCTCACATCCTGCAAGCCGTCTGACTCTGCCAACAGCTGATCAAGGAAGGCCACGTGCAGCGCCGTCACACGGGGCGCTGTGTGTGCGGCAGCAAACAACAGGGGCAGCTGCTGTGGGCTGCGCAAGCTTGCCTGCACCAGTTTGGCTGCAGGCAACTGCAGGGGTTCCAGCTCTGGATGACCATTGTGGCTGTCATTGTGCGCTGCAGCTGTAGTGTGCATTGAAGCTGCTGTATGGGCTGGCAGCACCCTCGTGCCATCCCCCACAGTAGCCACAGTGCTGGCAGCGGGTCCGACGGCCATTCCAAGCTCCAAGGGAATGAGGCTGCCGCCATGCATGGCACTGCCAGCCTTCCAGCCATTGATGCGCAGCTCGGCCAGCTGTGGGGCCAAGTGGCACAGGGCCTGCCAGTCCTCCGCAGTTGGGCTCTGGGCTCATGGTGCAACAGGCAAGGGGCACGCAGAGAAGGTCTGAGCATGTGTGAGACGCAGGTCAGGGGCTCACCAGGGCCTAAATGAAAAGAAGAGTTGCATGAGCGCACACCCCAAGTGATGGACAACAACGGATGCTGGTGTGATAAGGGCAGCTCCACCCAGATCAGTACATGGTCCCACACCTGCATCTGTACCGCCAGCACACGTAGCGCCTCCAGGTGTGACAGGTCGCTCAAACGCCAGCCGAGCACACCCTGGCTGAAGGCAGGAGAAAGGTTGGGTGCCACATACCCGGCAAGTTCCAGCTTTGTGAGGTGAGGGGCAGTGCGGGCCCATGGCAGCCCGTCCTTCAGACCTGGGGTGTCGAGACTGAGGTGGGTGAGGCAGGTGAGGGCTTCCGCGGGCCTTGGTCCCGGCTGCTGCGGTGCGTGCGACACAGCTTCAGGCACGGCTGTGGGCAGCGGGCCGTGCTGCAGCAGCTGTGACACCCATGCGCCACCTGTGTCACGCAGCACCAGGCGGCGCAGCTGGGGCAGCCTGGACATGGCCAGCGCGTGGTAGACAGCCAGCTGCTTGCACTGGACGGTCAGCTCCTCCAGCACAGGCTGTAGTGCATGGGTGAAGCAACACCGCATGTATGGTGTCATGTGCATGGCACAATTGGGCAGGCAGCATGATGTCTGGCGGCCTGGGCAAGCAGGCAGCAGGCAGCATCACATGGGCAAGGCCAACATCATGCTGAAGGTACCAGTAGGATGAGCGCGCCACACAAGGATGGGTCCAAGGTGGCGGATGAGCCCTTGACATCCAGCACCAGCCGACGTAGCCGCGGGGCCAGCGGGGCCCACCCGCGCACGATGCGGCCGAACCACAGCTCGTGAACCCTGCCCTCTGCAGCTTCGGCGTCCTGGCTGTACTGCTTGTGTACTGCAGCGCGCGCGCTGAGCTTCATGCCAGTCAGGCGGGGGCAGGCAGATGCCAACTGTGCGAGCTGCTGCGCAACAGGGCACACTGCAGCGGCGGCCAGGGGAGCAGCTGCGTGCCCATCTGGCAGTGAGGAGTGTGACGTGGATGGTGATGGCTTGGCTAGTGAAGCAAGGGACGCTGTGTTGCAAGTTGCGCCCAGCAGCTCCCACCGCACCTCATCCAAGTGGATGGCTGCTGTGGCGCTGGACAGTACAGCATAGGGCGGCGGCTGATCCGGAGATGCTGGCTTGTACACCACTACTGCGCCCACCTGCCTACCCGCAGCGGCCACACGCGCCTCAGGGACAATGTCGGACGGTGCGTCTGCAGCTGCCTGCTCATCAGCTTGATGTGGCTGCTGCAACAGGGGCAGCACCAGGTTCAGGGACGGCACCTCCCGCAGCTCAGCTCGCCAAGCACGGCAGGTCAGCCTCGCCGCAAGTAGGTCCCGTATGGTCAGGTGTGGCAGGAGGCCCTGCAGTGTGTATGCACCATGGCCAGCACTCCATGAGGCTGCACAGGCGCTGACAGGTCCATGCGTGCATGGCTACATTGCTGGTCATGGCACACAGCCTGCTCAGGCATGATCTCTTCTGCATCATGAAACAGACGTGTACCTGCAACAAAGTCCCAGGTACCGTGCACCAATCTCCTGCGAGCTCCTCGTCGCTGTTATGTAAGATTCCATTACGCATTTCAGCCATCATGCGTTTCTAATTGCATTTCAAGCGGTGTTCCGAGTTTCTGTGTAGATCGCGCATCTAGGGTTGTGCCGTCTCGTTGCACTAGAAGCTGTCGAACATCTTCAAATCATGAACGCATCGCTGTGATACTGCAAGTTGCGCCTATTGATCTGCCTGCAGCAAGTGTGGGACAGAGTCACAGAGATGACGTCGGAGTCTGTCACATGTGCCACGGTTGCCCTGGTTGCGCTGTACACGACCGTGTGTTCATCCGCCTAGCCCCAGCACCCACCAGTACCATGCACAAACGTGCAGGCAGCTGGCCAGCATGCTGCAGTGCAGTACCGCCCGCTCAGTACTGCTGCCGTCACGCCCCTCACTGGCCTCACCCGCCAGCCTCTGCTCATGCACCCAGCCATGCATGCTACCCCCCACACTGCTCACCCCACCATGTGCTGCATGCCGCATCGCCACAACACTGTGGTATGCCCCTGCTAGCTGTGCTGAGGGGGTGGATCCAGATGAGGCTGTGTGCTTGCCTCCTGCCTGTGCGCCGGCAGTGCCACAGCCATGGGAAAGTTCGCCTGCAGCGGCAGCAGTAGCGGCAGAGGGGCCAGCCCCGGCAAGGGCAGCCAGTGGGCCAACTTCTGACACTGGTGCTCGCATGTACACGCGTGCAGTGTCCATCACAGCCTTCAGCTGTGTGACCAGGTAGTGCACTGGAGGAGGCGGTGCAGGTGGCGGTGGTGACAGCAGGTGTGCCGTTTCAGCGGCTGCAACGGAGTCTGCAGTGGTCACGCCGTGTTGCGCCGTGGGGCTGGCTGCAGTGAAGATCCTCGCATCTTGGGGCTGACTGCGGACTCCTCCCAGCAGCGACAGGTCCAGTTGTGTCAACCCGTACAGCAGCTGGTGCAGGGACGCATGCGCCGCGTCTGATACGCCGTGTGGTGCTGTGAGGCGCGCAGAGGGGGGTGCTGCATCCAGCAGGGCCTGGGGGAACGGCTCCAGCGCCGTGAGTACCGCCACAACATCATCTTCATTCGCAGAGGCAGACAGGGCGGCCAGGACTGGGAGTGTAGGAGCTGTGAACCAGAAAGGCTTGCAGTGAGGGTGCTGCAGCTGTGGTGGGGCCAGCCCTGTCCCGGGAGCAGGCAGCGGCTGTGGTAGCGGCAGTGCATGTAGTGCACGCTGTACGGAATCACAGAATGTGTGCAGCGCCCACACAGCCCATACTGTACGAGTGCTGTCCGCCACCACCCTTGACCAGTCCTGTCATGGAAGGCGAACAGTGTGACAATCGCAAAGCTTGCAGCCACATTCGTACCCACATCAAATTTCATGTCCTGTAAAATTCAGCCATGTCTGCGGTGCAGCGCACAAGTGCATCAATGCAAGAGGGCTCAGTGACGGAAAGGCGCAGGCAGGTTTTAGTATCACTCACCTGTCGATCAGCATATGGAGAGGTGGGCGCCAACAGGGCCACCAGCCGCAGCACAGCGCCCTGCAACATGGCTGCGTCTTCATCTGGCACACCCACAACAGTCAACAGACGCGCGACCTCCTCCCTGCAGCCAGCATTTGCAGCCAGCAGTGACACACCAGCGCAGACGAATGGCTCATGCAATCAATCCATGCCACATGGTACCGTAAGCAGGCGGCAGCACACCCCAACACCCACCTGACGGCTTGCATGGAGGGCGCTGGCCGGCCGTCGGCAGGGAGTGGTGCTGCCCCAGGGGGCCGAGTGGCGGCTGGGACATAGGAAGATGGCGGCATGGGCAGCGGTGTGCAGCTGAGCGGCTCAGCTTGTGCACTGCCTGCGACTGCAGTGCCTTGATCTGCACTGCCGTGGCCAGGCAAGCGCACTGGTGTCACCAGTGAGGGGCAGGCCGCCAGCCGACTGCTGCACATGTGGAAGCATCGGCGCTGCAATGCACACCATTGTGTGCGGGTGCTGTGCTGTAATGGCCTGATTGAAGCGTACTCATCCGCAGCTGCTCCAGGTACAGTGCTGACCCCCGCAACTGTCTCAACCGTGTCTATGCCATTAGCATATGCTCCTGCTGGCTCAGGTGCTGTGTGATGCCTCCTGTCGCTGCCACCATCTCCCGTGTGCGATGTGACCTGTCCCAGCATGTTGAAATGATGTTGCTCTTGCAATTGCTCTGCGTGCCACTGCTTGCTGGCCGCCGCTAGCTCAGCGCCAGAGCCTGTGGCCGAAGCACCCACCACGCCCACACCTGGGCACCAGGATGAGCCATGGTGCGGCAGCCAGGTCACGCGCCCTGCACCGGCCACCGCTGCAGCTGCCACCTCTGGGTCGCCACCCTCCACAGGGGGCCACGGCAGTGCAGCCATGTGGGCGCATGACAGCGGGAGCACTGCTGCCGGCCGCAGCTGCAGCCGCACAGTGCCACGGTCAGGGCGGCAGGTCACGAGCAGCGACAGAGGGGGCAGAGGCCAGGGGGGTGGCTGTGCCGGCGACTGCGGCGCAACCCCTGCCGGTGGTTCTGGCAGCGTGCTGGTTGCAGGTAACGGCCGGTTGGGGCATGGGGCTGCTGCAGCGCCGTGTGCAGGAAGCCAGACTTGGGTGCGGTGCAACGGCAGCCTGGCTACCCGCGCTTGCATGGCAGTACTGAGCTGAGATGCCAGCTCCTCCACATCGGGGGACCCCAGGACACCACGCAGGTTGAACAGCGGCACCTTGGGAGGGGAATGCATGAGGACGCAGTCAGCACTGCGTGATTGGACGCGCTTTGGCAGCAAATCTGCGTCATAAACACGACGCTTCCTGCTGGCACATGACCTACAAGCTGCACACGCACCGTGACTGGGAACTTGCGCGAGCGTTTGGGCTCCAGCTGCACTGTCAGCACCTGACGCGGCAGTCGCAGCGCACGTGCCAAACAGCCACGCACCGACCGCTCGACTGGCCCACCTGGCTTTGCATGCGGCCACAAGGAGGGTGTGCCTGCCATATGTACGGCATACGAAGTGGATCAGTGTGAAGTGAGCGTCGTCTTCAGCAGCTGTGAACCGCAGCACTAGCTGTGAATACACCAAGGCACGCCAGCATGCACAAGGCCAAAGAAGCAGCCAGGCATGCACCTGCCAGCGCCCACAGCTGCCTGCATGTCCTGGCTGCTGCACACAGCGACACAATGTCACCGAGCTGGCCAAAGATGGTGATGATGATGTGGTCAGGCAGGTCAAGGAGTTGAAGGCCTGGCAGCTCCTGCGCCTGCGCCTGAACAAGCTGCTGCATGCTCCCCTGCATGGGAGCAGCCCCCACTGCACTCTCTCTCTGCTCAACAGGACCAGCCTGTGACCAGCTCAGCACACAGCTGGATGCAGGGCATGAGCAACAGGCACCTTTAAAACAAACTACAACGGGAGCAAATCCATTGAGCACATCATTGACAGCATCACATCTCATTTGTCACAGATAGATTATGGGATTGTTTCTTGGGGTTGGGCAGCGAGAACGAATATCTAGTTCTGAAGAATGCAGAGCTCTTTAACATGCCCCAGTGTGGGGCAGCAGCGTACCGTTCACTGCCAATCTCGGGCTCGTTCTATCACATGCGCAGTTCCAGTGACAAACCGATCATGCTCTCGAGCTCGCCCAGTGTTCGTCACCCACGGACCATACACCTCTAGGGCAGTGTGCTTTGCAGCAAACCAGGACAATTCATCACAATTCGACGTAGATGCACCGCGTGAGGAGGAACCTCGGCTGGAGCTGCAGCCCCGCGACGATGATGTAGGTGGTTGAGATGGGGGTTGCATGGGCTTGGGCTCGCATGCATGCATAGAAACAGGTGCTGCCGGCCGCCACGCGCAGGTATGGGGCATGCTTAATTCTGCAGGCAATGCATACCTGCTGTTACTGCAGTTCAGCACATACCACTCCGTGCCCCGACTCATGTGCATTTCAGGTACTGCCTGAGGATCTGGCAGATGCCATCTCCCAGGCTGCAGCTGCCACTGCAGAGGCAATCAACCGTGGCAACTCACGCTGTGCGGTGTGTGCATGGTGCACACTACACACAGGCTAGAGCAATAGCCAGCCGGGTGCAGGGTGCTAATGTCGCATGCTGCGGTGCCAACTGCAAGGCCGCCGTGTGCAAGGCGCTTGCGCAGTTTTGACCCATGTAGTGCTGGACCGTACAGTATGCCTTGCACCACCACCTCTTGCAGCTTCAGTGCTGCGGGGCACTCACCCCAGCAGCCCACACCCAGCCCATACACGAAGCCACACGCAACACCTGCATGCAGGTGGAGATCCTGCTGCCAGAGTTCTGGGACCCCATCTCAGGCCCTATCTTCCCCAACCGTGGTGACCAGGTGAGGATGGGGCGGGGTGGGGTGGTACAGCAGGTGCATACATGCATGGTGACTGACGACCATGTGAGTGGGTACGTCATCGATCCTGGATGCCTGTGACCATGTTCGCCTTGCGACTCTGCCCAGTGCTGGTGGGGCAGTGCCACGGCCAGTGCTGAGGAAATCCATATGCCTGCTGCCAGGACCGCTTCTGGCGCATCACGCGCCGCTTTGTGGACGAGCTGGCAGCGGGGCTGAACATGGCGGGTTCGCGCAGTGAGGAGGGGGAGGCGGTGGTGAACGCGGTGGGTGTGGCGGCTTCAACGTGGTGCGGTTACAGTAGTATGTTGTGGTAAAGGGGTTGTTATGGATTTGTGAGGCGAGTGCTGACGGATGCTGGAATGCACTACGATTATTGACTGTGTGCTTGTTTTGCTGGCTGTTGTTATGTATGTATTATATCGGATCCCTTCATGCCCCATGTCCTCGCCGCAGGTGTACCCAGACGCGGGTGTGGCCGCCATGCTGTCCCACCAGTGGGCTGCAGACCTGTCGGCCTTCCGCCTCACATCCCTCAACGACAGGCGCCCCATCAAGGCCGCAGACCAGCTGGTGGTGATTGCATGCCCTGACCCCCCGGGCGCGGATGACTGCATCCGCGTTGTGCGCCAGGTGCGGCGCAGCTGCACACCCCCTTACAACTGGTCAATTCATCCTGGCATGCAGGATAGCCGTATGCAATATGTGCATTGATGGCAGCTCTCAAACCACCAAAGTGACAACAGTTATGCTTGCCCACCGCCGGCAGTATGGCATACAATGCCAGGCAGATGTCCCTGTAGTGCACTGAACTTGTGCACGTGCGCATGGCCCTTGCACACACATCGGCATGGACAGGTTGGAGACCAGGACGAGCAGCAGGGCACACCAGATCGCCCAGTGGTGCTGTTCAACCAGCGCATGAGCAGGTGCGTGTGTGCATCAGGCTTCGTCGCTGTCAATCACGGTTCTGCGCTCCCTGCTTCCTCTGTTGCTCTGAACTCCTCCACTCATGCTGATACTGTTAATACTCAATACCTTTGCAGTGGTGACGTGGGCCTGGGGCTGAATGCGCGGCGGCTGCGTGAGAACTTCCTCAAGAACTTCTCCATCACGTACTCGCTGCGCCCCATCGGCGATGTGGGCACTGTGTACCGCCGCTACCCCTCGCTATGGCAGGTGTGTGCCGGCATGCCGGGGCTGGCAGGACATGTGCTTGGTAGGACATAAGGTGCTCATATATGGGCTGGGAGGAATGGCATGGCTGCACTTTGTTCTGTCTGCTGTGTGCCGGGCAGGTTTTAAGCTTGGGGTGGCACACCCGGCCATGGCCTTGGCTGACCAGTCAATTGTTGGTTGCTTGTGCCACAGGTGTTCCTGGAGGACCCAGAGCTGCCTGGCCGCTACAAGCTCATCCAGGAGTCACCATCACGGCCACAGGGTGTGTGCGCATGATCTGCACACCCTGCCTGCTGCGTGTTGCGTGCTTAGCTATGGCCTGGCATGCTGTGTGTGCAGCTGTATGCCACTGCGTTGGGCTGCTCATCCTGCTGTGTGTCCTGTGCTGTGCTGTGTGGTCCTGGTCATCATTTACCGACTATTAGCGTGTTAGTCACATCATGCCACATGTCTGTGCTCATTTCTGCAATAACACACATGTTACTGGTGCCACGCACCTGGTCGCGCCGCTCATACACACACCACAGGTGAGTACCTGGACTACATCGTGCAGCAGGCCATGAATGGTGACCAGGCCGGTGGGGAGGGTGGGGAGCAGCAAGGTGGTGCTGGTGGTTTCCTGGCCCAGCTGCAGCGCACTGCCAACTCGCTGCAGTACTTCATGCGCTCACTCACAAAGTAGAGCCTGACACGACATGTGGACAAGTTCAAGATGTGGAGGCACTGTTTTGTTGGAGGTGCCATGTGCTCAAGGTCGACGCACTCGTGTGGAATTCGCCCTTTGCGCAGCAGTTTTGGTACAGGGTTGCAGTGTTGGCCCCAGACGCAAACCGCTGAGTACGGCATGGGGAGTGCCGAGGGTGCATCATAATAGCGGCGTGTCCTGCGCCTGGAGCTAGTTTTTGCGATGTGTGGGTGCCAGGCACTGAAGGCCGTGCAAGCAATTAGCGTGCTGACTGGAAATGTCACAAGGCCACATGAAGCTTACGTAAAATGGTTGTGAGCATGCACTCCGCTTGAAGCCTGCCAATCCAGTCTGATGACAACGTGTTGCAAAGCCTGTACCGATTCCAACTCCGGGTTGCCAACAGACCAGCAGGCTTGTGGCAGACCATTGCACATTCTGACTTTGGCAGCTTGAAGCATCATGTATGTACCACTCTGTACTGTCTTGCCAGCGCGCAAACGCCAAGCACCGTGATCTTACACCATAGATTGCGCCATGCTGAGTTGCCAGCAAAGAAGTTACAAGAGTTTTGCTAGTTAGGTCGGTCACACGTGCCTGTTTGAGCTGCTTCCCGCTGTTTCTCAAATGCCGCATTCAGCACCATACCATAGAATTCTCAAGGCTTACGCGTATTAGCAGCTGCCACATATGTGCCGACGGCAACAACCCTAGGGCAGAGTATGGTGAGCCCTAAACCTCAAGCACCATTCGAGTTGATGCCTTGGGCAGCTGAAACATGTAATGCGGTTTGAAAGTAACTTATAGCCAAGCTTCGGTATCATTACGTGCAACAGAAGCAGCAATTGCCAGATCTCCACTGATGGGAGGCGACAGCATTCGTGGAGCTCACATCATCACCACATTACCATAAGGCAAGCTTTGTTGCTGGATCGCTCAACAAGGGCCCACCGCCCACAACATGCCTGCTTTTCAGTACTGTATTATGAATACATGATGCAAGCAGCCTGGGAAAGTGTTCTTGGTGCTGATGCACTGTGTGCATGTGTGGGGTCATGGTGCCATGCAGGAGTTTGCTGCTACGCACAGGGCAAGCACTAGATAACGATGGGGTCACGGGTTGAGGACCAGGTCAACCTGTACTCGCGCCATGAAGCGCTGCTGCTGTCAAATGTGGGGCAGCAGGACACAGCTATTCCTGCAGCCATCATCACCGGGTTCCTGGGGGCTGGCAAGACCACGCTGATCGACCATATCCTGCGGAGCAGGTGCGTGCACACGCTGCCCGTCAATTGCAACATCATAGGTGCTGCTGTGGCGCAACCAGATGGAACATCATTGCACAGCCCTCGTGCCAGCTTAACTTGGACTTATACCAGCGTTGCTGTGCCAGATCAACAAGAGCATCTACATCATGCGTACGTCAAATGACATGCACATGCCAACTCACATGCACGCAGGGGTGAGCTACGGATTGCAGTGCTGGTGAATGAGGTGGGGGCAGTGGATGTGGACAGCCAGCTGGTGAACACGCGCACAGCCAATGCAGCACTGGGCCTCCCCGCTGCAGACCTATCCGGCGGCTGCCTGTGCTGCACTGCACTGGGTGGCCTGTCCGACGCGTTGGCTGCCATACGTTCAGCCATGCACAGGGATGCATCAGCCCCGCTCGACTACTTGGTGCGCGGGCGCTGTGTGTCACAACGTTGCTTGCAACACTTCATGTTTGCTTGGTCCCGCAACACACACACCATGATGTGCACCTGCATGAGCCTGGGATGCCGTTGCATCGAACATCAGAGAGCAGGTCCTTGCATGTATCACATCTATGGCCCGGTGTCATGCATCTGCAGGTGGTGGAGACGTCAGGTGTGGCTGATGCGGAGCCACTGGCAGCTGCACTTGCTGCGCACGGGTGCCGCCTGGAGTGTGTGGTGGCGGTGGTGGATGCAGAGGCAGGCGCGCAGTCCCTCCAGCTCCCAGTGGCGCAGGCACAGGTGGGTGCCATGCCGCTGTGGGTGCACATGGCCGGTGCATGGGCAGGATGGGCGCAGCAGTCGGGGCTGGCTCCAACCTGCCAAGTGTCTGACGCAAGTTACTTCTGTTTGGCGGGGCTGAGCCTAGTTGCTGACATGAACAAGTCAAGAACATCAACGTGGTGAAGCCTGCATGTACGGTGTGCGTCACATGACTTCACCGCCACCTTGACCACCGCCCCCACAGGTGCGCTGTGCTGATGTTGTGGTCATCAACAAGTGTGACGTAGCGGGGCTGGGGGCTGCGGCGGACGTCGAGGATGCCGTGCAGCTGCTGTCACCAGGCGTGCGCATGGTCAGGTGCGTGGTGCAAACCATCAGCAGCCCTGAAGACTGTTTGTGCATGCTGCACTAGGGTATCTAGCTGCAGCACAAAGCGCCGCTAACATGGATGTACCTGGTCGGCGAACGAGTGCATTGTGTGCAAGGTGACCGTTGTGGTGTGACTTGTCATCATCCAATCAACACCTACTGATGCTGTTTGGCCGGGCAGGGCACGTTTTGGCCGGGTACCATTGCCCACCATTCTGGACGTGGAGCCGGTGGTACCAGATTGCAGCACACCAGGGGCCACGCAGCCAGATGCACAGACCGATGGCAGCAGCAAGCCCAGCATTCATGGGGAGGTAGCGTTTCTGTCCCATGAGGCGTGTGTCAGCTTGCCTGCCCCTGCTCAGCCTGCATTCCGAGTGGGGGGCAAGCTGGGGGCAGCCCAACTGCAACATCGGAGGCTGGCCAAGCTGCAGCAGCAATATGAACAGCAGCAGCAGCAGCAGCAGCAGCAGCAGCAGGAGCCACAACAGGTCACACATGTGGGCCATGGGACACTGGGTGACAGCCACCGCACTGGCAGTGGACATGTGCATGTGCCCGGCGGGCAAAGCTACCACCACAGCCACCACCACAATCATGACGATGACCACAGCGGTGCGAATGGCACACAGCAGGCCATGGGCCATGTGCAGCACACCTCTAGCAGGCACAACAGCAACAGCCAGAGTGCAGGGCTTGCAGCATCTGAGGCTCACAGGTTGCTGCATGCCGGTTACCACACCACATCCTGCACCATACACACGCCTGCCAGTATGGCTGGCTTTCAGGCCTTTGTGGCACTGCTGGTCAAGACTCAAGGTGGATGAGCTGCACGCCCAAACATTCCTGAATGTGTTTCTGGCTGCCTGGCTGCTTTGGTGGGTGGCAGATACATCCCACTCGCCATATCCCACTGAACCTTGTTGCAATGCTCCTTCCCAAACACACTCTGCAGGCCTGTACCGGGCCAAGGGCATCATGTGGTTCAGTGAATCACGGCTGCAGCGGTACACGTTCCACCTCAGCGGCCGCCAGCGTGTGGAGTGTGTGCAGGAAGGGGTGTGGGACTCACCTCCGCGCGTGCAGCTGGTGCTGTTCGGTAGTGACCCAGCAGTCCTGGAGGCCTTGAAATCAGCTTTCGTGCAGCTGGCCATGACTCCTGATGCATCGGACGAGGCCGCTGTTGCAGCGGTGGAGGGAGTGCAATCACAGCAGGTTGCTGCTGCAGTGCGTGAGCTGCTGACTAGCATGCATGAGAGGCTGGAAGTCACATGTGGGGCCGACGCAACAACAACGGAGGCTGGCACAAATCGGTCGGCAGGCATGAGCAGCAACGTCATCCAGTTTCGAGTGCAGGGGGATGCGTTGCATGGGGTGCGTGGGGAGGAGGTGTGTGCGTCCATCATGCGGCGCGTGAACGCGGGGGTGGGCGCCCACGGCGTGCTGCTGTTTGGTGTGGCAGAGCCGCCAGGCATCAGCGCAGTGGGGGGTGGTGCCACACATGGCACAAGTGAGCGCATGCGCGCGCTGCAGCTTGTCCCGCCGGCATCGCTCCAACCGTCAGTGTCATCAGGGGAGGATCGAGAGTTGACTGCTCGTGATGTAGCTCAGAGAATGGTGTCTGCACTGGCACAGCCAACAACATTGGTGATGCGACAGGCGTTTCCCCACACAGGCTGCAGGTGCGATGTAGTGGTTGGAATGAGGGCACAATGAGGGTATGAGCTGCAAATGGTTGGGGGCATGAGACTTGATGCACCGCTGATGTGCCAGCTCAAGCTGTGTGAGTTCCTTGGCTGGTTGAGGCTGTGTGTTCGACTGTGCTGCTACTGCTGCACTTAGAGATAAGTTTGCATCGCTTTTTGCTGGGCTG
>QAXD01000082.1:73461-111940 GCA_004335575.1 Haematococcus sp. NG2
AGCTTGCTCACATGCCAAGAGGGCCTTGACTGGCGCCTACGGCTTCTGTAACAACATCTTTCTGTGTGAGCATATGTGTACTTACCTGTGTAACAAGACACGCTGTATGGATGCAGATGTACTGACCAAGCCAGCAGGCCTGCAGTGCCCTGGTATGCAACATGGACTGTGCCTCAGCATGGCAAACAGGAGCCATGTTACAGCTCAGACGACATCCAGCTTGCATAGGCGTGCAGGCGCCATGCAGGAAAATGTAAAGAATCTTGATGCCAATCATATGTTGATAGTACTTGAGCACACTACAGAATTCTTGAAACGCCAGCACAAAGCCACAGGCGGCAAAAAGTGCATAATCCTGTTGATTGCCTTGCCATGCTTATCTTCCTTCCTGCTCTCCATTCCATTCGTCCGAACGCACAGCACACACATATGCAATCCATGGCAAGACAGACGCACACAGCACCAGTGGACGATTGCCGCTCAAAGTGGCCACATTTTCAAATGGGCAGCAGGGCCACAAGCTGCACCCAACACGCAACCTGGCCGATCACCCTGCACTGCCTGTGCACGATGAAACATTGTCATAACATAACATCCTGTGGTGTCGCAGCCAAGGGACTGCTAGCTGAATGGGTGAACAAGCACTTGGCACATAACACTATGCACAATGCAACAGGGAATGCATGGCCGGCACGTAGCATGGATCAGGTCTGCCCCTGATGCTGCCGTGTTTGTGGCTTGTTGCGGCTCAGGGATGAAGGTTCACCAACCAGTCACCCATTATTGCCTGGTTAACACTGTACAACAACGCGCAAGCCTTGTGTGCTGAGTGGCTGTGATGTGCCCCTAAGTGGGTGGTGTGTCACACAAGGCTGACTGCTGCAACCACTGTGCCAAACCGTCACTTGGCTGCAACAAGCTCCATGTGCGGGTCACACTGCCCTCGCATGGACCAACATCCCTGCTGTGCATATGACAGCCGCCCCTGTTGCCGCACCCCGGGCTCCTTACGGCTGTGAGTTTACAGCTGAGGGGAGGTGGCAGTAGCTGCAGCAGCTGCAGTAGCTGCGTGGCCGTGGCTGCTGTTGTTTCGGCCGGAGCCCCCGTCATCGGCATACACAGTCACAGACTCGGCCATCTGCTGCTGTGCGGGCTCCAGGGCACCACGTAGGCAGGACAGGATGACGGTCCATGCAAAGGAGACGCCCGCAACAAAGGGGATGCGCAGGTGCAGGGGCACGACAGAGAAATTGACCAGCTGGGCTGGCACCCACACGGCCCACAGCGCACGCAGGTTGTCCCACACGTCATGGCGGTACTTGTCCAGTGACTCAGACGGGGCCTCCCCTGCCATACCACCCCGCAGCAGGTAGAAACATGGGAAGTAGAGAACAGGGTGGTGGATGCACTGGTCGATGAAGGTAAGTGCAGGGCCCACGCCAGGCTGGCCCACAACTGCACGGATGGCTGGGGTGATGCGCTGGAAGATGTTTGTGTACAGATAATCTGCAAGCAACGGGTGCAAACAAGCAACAGATGAGGGACTGGAAAACTGAAGAGCATGTGGTGTTGTGCTGGTGCATCCAGCTGCACAGCATGGTAGCACTCACATTGCCAGCAGCCAAGATAAGCAAAGCCGAAGGCGCCGAACACTGCATTGCGGCGCCAGTCAATCTCCTCGCGCTTCTCCACAACCTGCTTGACAGGTGCATGGGAAGGCGCGGGGCAGCTTGCATGGAGTCTGGTGCATGTCAACAGTCCATGCCGGTTTTGCGGGCAACCGCAGCGATGCATCACGAGCCGTGAGCCCATATTTGCAAGGCATCTCAAACGCTTTTAATCATCGGCCAGCACGTATTGCGGGTTCCCAAGCAGGTGCACGTGTCGGCTGACGCAGACAGCTGTCAACTCACACACTTGCCTTTTGTGCAAAAATATCCGCGAGGCTAGTCTTGATCACCGTTGTGCTGATGCCCACTGTGCCGGGGTATTTCAGTGCGTACGTGTTATAGGCGCGCAGAGGAGCCCACAGCAGCTTCAAGACACCACGTTGCTGCGCCATATTTGCTGCTGCTACCGGTAGGGGAAGCGTCCGTGCCAAGCTGCTGGCCGGTGTATGTCACGTTTACTCAAGAACTCCTCAACTCTGGCTCCTCGCGCTGTGTTGCCGAGGGCCTACGGAAAACTACTGAGTGCTCGCCTTTTAACACATTGTCATGACGACGGCGGGGGCTTGAAGGGCTGAATAGAGTCAAATGTGCGTGTTGAGGCACGCCTTCAAATTGTTACTTTAAAACGAGCCGTCTGGAACAAAGTTTAGGACTGTCCGGCGCTGGTCCCAAACATGATGAAAAACATGTCCCTCACGGAAGCCTCACACAAAACGTGCAGGCCAGTCTTTGCTTGGCCCCTCAACTGGCCCGACAAATGCAAAAATCTACATGCAGCTAAATATAACTCGTGTTCTTCAAGACTGGGATTCAAGGAGGAGGCCGTTGCAATCCCTCTGCGCAACAAGGCTTTTAGATCAGAATGCTAGCAGGGCGCGTCGGCTCCAACGGCCCAGCAGCATGAGAAGCACACTGTGTATGTACCGCGTGCATTTCTCAGGCACCTGCAGTGCCGCACTTGTGTAAGCTGCGCCTGAATGACAGCCAGAAGCTGAATACTGGCGAAGATGAAGATGCGATTTTCTTCATAACCAGCGGTTTCATCATGTGCTCGCAGAAAATGCAGAACACACCAGCAACAAGTAGCACCTTGCCATGGCCCAGTATATCCTTGCTGGCATGTCATAATTGTATCCACATCGCTTGCATGCAGTAGCATCAGTGATGCCTGTGGACCTTACACTGTCCCTGGATGATGAAATGACGTTTGCTGTATGCATTAGTTAGACCCATAAACCTTGGCAAACCCATTTACATCAGGCACAGACATCCAGCACAAAAACCCTTGCTGCATTCTTGTCACCAAATGGCCGCGTCGCTGTTTAGTTAAAAGGCGCTATTCTACAGGCACACCGCAAGCTGCTGGCACAGGGTGTCCAGCAGCAGCCTACAGTGTTTCACTGAACATCTCTGACTTCAAAACACAGCCATGGCTCTGAGGGAAGCTGGCCGTAAGCTATTTTACCCTTTCATCAGGCTGGGATCTGCGTACAACTCCACGGCAAAGGCCTGGCCTATGACAACAGGCGTGGTCACCACGGTGTTGAAGACGAGCGCCGCAGATATCTTTGCACAGAAGGTCTGTAATTACAGCGTTCGCGATTAGGGGTTGTAGGCTTCCATGCCCACCGCCAAACGATGGTAGCCAGTGGTACAGAATCCCGGGTCTTGTGCGTTAAAACTAATCGCTGGCAGCGCAAAGACGTCTGCATGCTACGTAAAAGGCCGCTGCAATTGTGCAGCTGCTGCCTCTGGCATGGCTTGCATGAGCCCATGCGTCTCGCATGAGTTGCTGAGCAGTTGGCATGCACGTGGTCGGCACCAGGTGATTGAGAAGCGAGAGGACATTGACTGGCGGAGGAATGGCCTCTTCACATTCTTTGGGTTTGCCTACCTGGTGCGTGTGTATGAGAAAGAGGATGAAATCCTATCAGAATACGTGGCTTGTTTGCCAACATTTTATATGTTACATGTCTGCATTGTGCAGCCCATGACTGGCCTGGTGCTTGGTGTCTGTTGGCAACACAGGGCTGTTTCCAGTACTGGCTGTACAACGACTTGTTTGTGCGGATCTGCAAGCCCATCACGCGCATCGTGGGGCACCTGGGCTCAGCCCCTGTCAAGGTGTTCATTGACCAGGGTATCCAGTGAGTGAAACTCAGGACAAGGGAGGTTGGAGTATGTGCATGTGCGTGAGATGGGCGCTGCCAGTCGATGGGCACTATTTGAGTGTGATGCGGGCATGCGGCACTTGATGGTGCAGCTCTTTGTTGAAACGTATTATCGTGCAGAGAGACCCCAAGGCACCAAACGCAGACTTGCATGATCGTTGCGCTCCTGGCGCACACCATCACAGTGCTGGCCTGATTCACATCATTTGTTAACGGATTGTGTGCACATCATGTGTGTACCACCTGCAGCCACCCGCTCTTCTACTTCCCTTGCTTCTACATTCTCAAGGGCGCGGTCGAGGGCCGGCCCCTGTCTTCCTCGATGGCCAAGTACAAGGAGGATCTGTGGGAGAACTGCAAAGCACTGTGGAGTGTGTGGGTGCCAGCCCAGCTGGTCAATTTCTCTGTAGTGCCCCTACACCTGCGCATCCCCTTTGTTGCGGGCGTCTCCTTTGCATGGTGCGTTGAGGCGTGCGTCTACCTGCAGGAAGAACATGGCTGTGCTCACGCTCCTGCTCATTTCCATTGACAGCCAACAGCCTGCACCTAGCACCAGCCTACACACAACCCGGCTTACCGCACTGCTCCATGCAATTATAACGCTGCTGAGCGCAGGACTGTCATCATCAGCGTGATGCGCGGTACCCTGGAGCACCACGATGACCCTGCGGAGGTGCCTGCTATGGAGCAGAACGTGCATCCAGAGCCTGCAGCACACGCGGCCAACACAACGGCCAACGCCGTTGCAGCGGCTGCAACTGCTGCAGTTGCTGCCACAGCAGCACCTGCTGTCCACGCAGCCATGAGCTCAGCAAGCACAGGGCCTGCGTTTGCCACACTTGCATCGGCATCTGCCAAGTAAGCAGTGCAACAGCTGTATGCTCCCGGTTGAGTCTCAGGGCAGATGTATTGTGTGCAGGATGCTTTTCCGCCCTTGCTTCCAAGGCATGCTCCCTCACATTTGTATGCTTGACTGCTCTGCAGAACTGCGAAGAATGTGTGAGCACCTCAGGCGCCATGGATGAAGCCAAGTGTATTTCAGTGCCTATGTCCTACTGACAGCATGGTAGTGAGAGTCAGATGTCGTCAAGGGTGCGGACGCCATCAACGTGTTGGCCGGTTCTGTGGCATGGAAGAGAAGATGTGTGTGAAGATTATTTTGCTTACTATGACCATTTGGTGCTATCTTCTTCTCATATCTTCCCCCTTGGTCGTTGTTGATACTGCCTGATGGCAGGTTGAACTTTGGGTTTGGTATATTTCAGGCATCTGCTGCTTTCCAGCCCTTTTCCGGTGGCTGTGAAGTGTGCAAACTCAACAGCTGGCTTGAATGGCTGGTTGCTGCCGCACTTATTATGGACTGGAGGTGTAAATCAATTCTTTCTCTCCAGGTACACCCCAAGTATTTGCTGACATCCTGCAGCCCCCCCTCCCACTCCCAACGAACACAGACACACCATGTCTGTGTGCGTGTCATGCGTGACTGCTCTGCTGTTACTGCAATGTACATTATACAGCTGCTGCTGTCCAGCTGGTCCCATGCCAACGGCTGCTCAGCTTCCAGCCCAAGGGGCCCGCACACAGCAAATGGAAATTACCGCTTACACGAGCGATACCCGCTGCAATACGCCCCGCGAAAGCTATGTGACTGCAGATGAAAAGGAGTCGAAGGCTGCTTTACGCGGTCAGCACGCATGCGCCGCCAACCTCCTTAATCTTCTTCTCAGCCAGCTTGGAGAAGAACTTGGCCTTCACCACCACGGGCTGCGTAGGCAGCTGCCCCTTGCCCAGCACCTTGAAGATGCCGTGCTTGGTCACATCAATCACAGCAGCCACTGACTTGTCGGCGGCGGCCTTGGCACGGGCCTGCAGAAACAAAGCGCACCAACCATTCACACGTCAATTACTAACACGTCCTCCATGACTGCCAGCAGTCATCACCCAAATGCAACCGTGCAGCCATGCAAATGGACAGTGAGAACTTGCCATGCGCTGTGCTGCGCTGCTGTGCTTTGAGACCTGCCGCCAGCTACAACTTCCAACACACAACATGACAAGCACGAGCATGGTGATTGCAGGCAGCAAACCACCGTGCCAGATCTGAATGCTCATCATGTGCCTGCTGACATGCATGGAGCCGAACTGCGGCCAGCATCATGCTGGACCACATCGCAGCATGTCAATGCATAAGCGCTCTGTTGCAGGCGCCAAAGGTGCCTGCTGAAGCACATGCTGCATCCTGTTTGCACCCATGCACGCTGCCCACTGCATGCTCTGCATGGCGAGACAGGCTGAGGCTGTTTCCATGGAGCACTGGGCCGACCTAGACCTGCGTGCCCCGCCCACCTCCTCGCCAACCAGGGTCCAGAGCTTGTCCAGGTTGATGGTGGGGTTGAAGTACTTGTTCTTGTTCAGATGGAAGCAGCGCATACCAACCTGCGAGACGTGGAGGCAACAGCATGCTGCATCAGGCCCCATCGGCATCGCATAGTCGCGACTCAGACAGCGGCGAATCGCCAGCATCGTCTCCATTTGCACCTGTGCGACATTGCATGCTGTGCCCATGCACTACCCCAGCCCCCCAGCTCCCGCCCTGACCCTGCCCGCATCTTTCTGAAGCCTTCAATAATACTGCGCAGCTCTTCATGTGATCTGCACACCACCAGAACAGCCGACACTGTCTGAAGCCCTGCCCCTGCCCGCGCACGTCCAACCCATCCCCTGCATTGGTGGAGAGACTGCGCACCTTGCCGAAGTAACCAGGGTGGTACTTGTCAAAGTTGATCCTGTGGTGGTGCTGGCCACCAGCATTACCGTGACCACCTGGGTGCTTACGGTGCTTGCCCACACGACCGTGGCCAGCGGACACGTGGCCGCGCTTCTTCCGGTTCTTCTTCAAGCCTGCGACAAAGCACATGCAACTTGCATGAGCCACCAAGGCCATGGGAGCTCTCCATGCCGCACTCCTGCGAGGGTCCTCCGATGCGTGCAGCATGCTCCCAGCAAAACCTTCAAGCACCCCGGCACAGCCCCACAAGTCCACAACAAACAGCCTGCGGCGGGTTGCTAAATCGTGATACGCCAGCTGCCTGCTCTGCACTTACGGGTCGTCATGGTGGCCCTTTCCAAGAGGCAGAAGTTATGGACAACGCAGAATACCTACCCGGTCTCACTTCTCACCGAAACCCTGGGAGTCTCTCAGGGCGCGCTGAGTATGCACGCTAGCTTGCACCAGCAGCATCGTTGGAAGATACGATTTGCATGGCTTCACTGTTGGCACATTGTATGCTGGTTAGGGCAGCAGAGTTTTGGAGGCAGTTACATGGAGAACATATATATCATGATGAAGAACCTTTATTCAGGAAACAAATAACCAGTCACACAAGTCCCTGCGCTGCTGGTGGCCCTGCAGAGCTTTCACTTCTGTCCACAGCCAGACGTCACCGTATCTAGCCCCACCTGTACCTGTTCAGATCAATATGCTCCCCTCCCATTGATGTTTTACACACATCCTGGCAATAGGCGCAAGTGGCATACTGATATCACCCGCCCCCAGCACCCATCTGCATGAATCTTGAAATGGTGAACGCGATCGCAGAAAAGGTACCCAAGATCGTGATGACCGACTTGATCTGCACAAAACAAAGTAGCACAAGCATGTGAATCACCACATGTATGCAGCAGGTCACGACATGAGAACAGTATGCAAACCCTCTGCATTGTCACACCAGCCGCAGGGCCAGGCCCTTGAACCTGTGACCGCATACCGTGTCGTTCTTTGCCTTCTCTACCGCGGATTTGAGCTCGTTGATGTCCTGCGCATGAATGCAGGAGACCACATCAGGACGATCACGACATGTGGTATGCTGTGGCAGACCTCTGACCACCATGTTGCGGGAGAGTAGGGAGAAATTGCAACAGCGGATGTCTACAACACCTGGAGTGCAGAGCATACGAGTTGAATGATGCGCAGCAAGGTGCAGGAAGCATGGATTGTGCCAGGGGAGCAGCGCGGTGTCTGTTCAACTGCTTACAACTGCTTACCCTGTCCACCTTGATCTCCAGCTCTGTTGTCTTGTCACGGATGCCTTGCAGGTCATCACGCATACGCCTGCACGCATGGCACACATGTTTTTCCAGTCATCTTTAAGGCGTCAGGGCGCACCTCGAATGGTTCTGTCTGGCAGTGAGCACTCAGCATAGTTCACACACGTGCGGTCCCGCACCCTTTCTCCAAGTTCATATCCAGCCGCTGTGAGCTGGTCAGCTTGTCGATCTCATGGCGCACCTGCAGACAGCCATGAACAGGCGCAATACTTAACCTTGTAGCATGTGGTGTGTGTGAAAGAATGGGTCGTCCGAGGGGGGGGACAGCAACGACCCTGTGCCCGCAAAGTGTTATCATCAGACGCCACAAATTACAACAGACTCGCACCTCCGTGCGCATCTTGTCTAGGAATGATTGCTGCCGCTCCAGCTCCTTGGTCACATGTGCCTGAGCCATATCCTCCGCCTGCGTGCAGGCCCACTTCCACGTCGTTGTCCTTGCAACAAGATGTTACTCAGCTGACCTAACCAGCATCCAGCCCACCTTGAGCATTTCAGCCTTGAACAGCATGACCTTGTGCTCCTGCTCCATGATCACCTGCAATTCAGCCAAGGTGTGTTCATGCCACCACAAAGCAGCGGCACAAAATGGTTGCCCCGGCCTCAATACACCAACCCCCACTACTGCACACAGCCCCTCAGGCCAGCACCTTCTCCAGCTCCTTTTTTGGTATGAATGTGTCTTCCATGCGTATCTTGGTGCTGAGGATAAGCTCTGTGATGTACTGCAGAGATAAGAGATAACAGTTGGTAACATATGTGACGATGCGCAGACGGCAGACGCTGTGCTGGCTCCATTTTATGAGCAGCATACAGGGAGGTAACTCTGTGGAGTGCACACACCTTGGATAGCTCCTCCGCCTTTACCCGGTCCACACCAGCATCCTCAAACTTCTTCATCTGCGGTCGTGGCCCAGGTGCCATACGCAACAGAATGCAGCATGCTCAAAACAAAATAACAGCTTTTCAGGGTAGCTGGCCTGGTTGCTTGGGACCAGCTTGAATTTCATTGACATGCATAGCACATGCGTGCCCATGATGGACAGTAATGCATGACAGTCACGATGTTAGTCAACGCATGCCAGAGCACCAGCGCGAGAGTCGACTTACCAAGCCAAGGGTGTCCACCAATAGAGAGTTCAGAACAGGTCCACTCAGGACCGTGCCTGCTGGAGGTTCCACCACATGCTTTACAATTATTGTTTTCCCGTCTTCAGACTGAGTGGCTAACTGTCGCCATGTTGCGCCTAACAGCTTGGGATCGAGGGCTCGGTGGCTCCTCCGAAACGTTCCAATTGATGCTTGCAGCATCTCATGCGTCCAGGCTCATGATGAGGTGTATCAATTGCATTAAGGACAACCTGTAGGATCCAAGTAGAAAGTACTGCTCTCACTTGCTACAGTGGAGTACATATACAGCAGAAAGTCACTACATGAGGCAGCGCACGTGTCTTCAGCGGAAGTTGCAATGGCGGCACGCTCTTGCTGGCATGCAGACACATGCACTCCGTTTCTCACGTCAACGACTGCGTTTGACACGGCATTAGCTGCCTTGGTGTGCACTGTGCTGTGCTGTGCTACCAGAAGTACTGCAAGTACAACCCTTCATGGCATGCTACCCTCATTATTCCCTCATATGTCATTGTGACAACTCTGCACACAGGAGTCTTATCATCACTTGGATGCCGCGGATGTGTCCACAACCAACACAGAAAGCGAATAGGGTGGCAGTGAAAGCCGCGTGTTTGCAGACACCTGCGTCACCACATCCACCAGTGTGGTGTCGTGATCACCACAGCTCGGCTGTGAACCACAACTCCATCACATGCAGACAGGCACAAAAGACGACCAATCATCATCCTCTGCCGTCAGATCACCTACCTGTATCGTCCGTGCCTCTGGTGCTACCACCAAAGGGTCCCGTAGGCTGTTCACGTCTGCTTTGGGGTCACGTGTAGACAGCTGTATCAAAACGCCCTCATGTGTGTGCTCCTCACCAGGGGGCGGACCGCCCTCGCCCCCGCCCTGCGCACTCGGGACCCACTTGCGCCCCCTGGTCAATGACCCATGGGCCTTGGATACCTTGTTGCTTGCCTGACTCGTGCTTTGGCTGGTTGCAGCAGCAGCAGCTGAGTCCCAAACCTGTACCACCACATCACGCTGACTGGGACCAAAGTTGACCACCTTGACTGCCAGCTGTTCACAGTCTCGATCCAGGCAGGTGGCGGATGTTTCAAGCGTGGGATGCGGCAGTGGCGTTGTTGGTGCACCAGCAGCCATCGCAGCTGACTGCAGGGTGCCTGCGCCAGCGTCCAGGTCCGCAGTGCCCTCCACCTCGTCCTCATACACTGTCTCATACCCACCCTCTGCCTGCCCATCTCCATCAGCAACTGCCATGCTTGCCCCGCGCTGTGTCGGCTGCCCTGCCGCCGTATCTGCTTCGTGCTCCAACGTGCTTGATTCAACAGCATCTGTAGGAGTGTCGCCTGCTGCCTGAGCCGCTGTAGCCTGGTGTTCTGCCTCCGCCACATCCACGACGCTGACTTGTGCGCAAAACACACCCTGGGCACACGTCCCACATGGTGAGCCATCTCATGAAGCAGTTTCGCACCAACCTATCAGGTGTGTCCAGGAATGTGTGCAGGGCAAGGGGCTGACAGGGTGGTGGTGCTTGGCTGCTGTTCTGCTGGGAGGGGCCCCGCCCTCCCCTTCCTTGTCCTTCCTGCCCTCCTCCGATGCAGGTTCCAATGCATGTGCAAGGCTTGACCCACTCCAAAGCAGCAACAATACAACTTGCTGACAACCACCCTGCTGCGAATGCCAAATGTATGCTAGTACTGTTGGACAGTCCACGCACCATGTACTGCCTGTACAGTTTTTGCACATGAAAGGATGGCGTGCGGTACAGCCGGCCCTCCGCATCAAACACCAACAGGTTGGGCCATGACCGCAACCCCTCGCGCCCCAACACATGCATGCGCGATTGCATCACCACCTGCACATGCACCAAGTTGCCACACATGTTCTGAATTACAAATGCTTGTTGAACCTGTGATGTGCAGTGTTTTGCCTTTAACCAGTGCGCTGCCACACTTAACACAGACACCATTGCTTGGACGCCCCAATCCCAAACCAACCTTCGCGCAGTTGCGCTCAAGCGCTGACAGCACCCCTGCCTCTGCGGCTGCAGCCACCACATTCTCCACCGCTCCTGCTGCACTCCACTTGGGGATGGCCAGTGGCTTGCCCTACACAGCCCAACACACCCCATGCAGTGTAGAGGGTGTGGTGCTCTGTTGATTGGATGTGTTCATGTGTCAGATGCTCAAGAAAGCATGGGTATTCAGTAACAGTAACAGCCTGTAAGCTCCATCGTACAGCACCTGCCACCAGCCGTCCACCTGCATCACCATTTTAATGCGCACCTGGTATGCGTCCAAGGCGCGCCTTGCATGCTCAAACAGCTCGCCAGGAGGCAGCAGCATATGTGCCTCCCAAATGTCGAAGTCGGCACCTTCACCCAAGTCACCGCCTGCCAGCAGTTTGACATGCGGGTAGCGTGCGCGGATGGCCTGCACACCATGCGTGCAGCCAGTGCCGGGGCAGCTATGCGCCATGCCGTATACCATGCAGTGGATCAATGCATTGAAGCACGCGAGTTATCATAACCAGCTCACAGGTGACATGCAAAGAGCAGCGGGAACACCACCGCCAGCACTGATGCGCACCCTTGCATAGCGGTCATGCTCAAGGCGGCATGTCTGCCGTGCACAGCCTGCACTCTCCAGCGCCACATACTTGAGGTCCCAAGGTTCGGATCGCCCCATTTGTGCGCGCACTGCGCCCCACCTGTGCCCACATTCTTGATCACAGGGGTAAGCATAGTCCGCCTTCGCAGGTGTCGGTGTGCGTGATGACTGATGTGGCACGCTACTTGCTGGGTGTGCTTCATTTCATGCACCATCTTGCAGAACATCTACGTGCGCCCAACCGAAGTTTGCTGGTAGGACAAGGCTGTGGCCCCTGCTGCTGGTTTCCATAAAAGCCAAACCCACAGCTGTGAAGCTAACGAGCAAGGCTCCCGATGACAATGTTGGCGCACCTGCTGGTCGGCGCACCCAGCACAAAGTCCAGGCCATCCAGCGCGTCATCAAGCCAATCCCCTGTACTGAGACCCCCCACAGCACCTGCGCCACCCCCTGTTCCTTGGGCCTTGGCACTTGCGGTGGCACTGGCCAGTGCAGGGACATGCGCGTTGCCGCGCCCGAGGGACACCACCCACACCGGTTCAGCGCCCAGCTCCTCGGCCAACCACATGAACTCAAACAGCCCGATGCCATCGGACGACCTGTGGTGTGGGGCAGCAAGTGCGCATGCACAGTGGTGGCAGGAGGAGTACATGCAGCAGAGCAGCTACTCAACATCCAGGTGCACGCATCATGACTGCAATGGGAATGCTGCAGCAGCTGCTAATGCACCACGGCACATACCCACGCACCAGTATGCCGGACCATGCGATGACATGTGGCCCGGCCGCTCATCCCCTGGCCCCACAGTGCCTTTCCACCGCAGCCCTGTCGCGCTGCTGCCAGCGCCCGGGAAGCGCAGGAAGCACGGCTTCAGCTCCGCCAGCCCGCTCAGCAGCCGCCGGTTGAAGGGGTACAAGGAGGCAGACCCAACAGACCCTGAGCCTGGGTCTGCCAGCCCTGTGGCCCCTGTTCCAGTGGTGGTGGTAGCAACGGCGCTGGTGGCAGTGGCCGTGCCTTCTGCAGTGCCCGTGCTGGCCTGCTGATCAGTGGCAACCATGCCTTCGCCCATGGGAGATGCAAGGTAGCCTGCTGGCACCAGGGACACCCAATCCAGCTCCAGCGCCCCTGGGCCTTTGAACTTGATGACCAGCTTGGCTGCTGTGCTGGATGCATGCGGCTCGAGCAGTGCAGTTACTAGCTGCCACTCCTGCACACCGCACGAGCAAAGCAGGCTTCGTGCCCCTTGGGGCAGGACAGAAACGCACGCATGCTGCTCCAGACAACGCCAATGCAAGGTCATGCAACACGCTGCTGTGCTGCAGTTTTTACCATACCATGCTGGCTGTTCACGCAAGCAATCAGCACTCGTCTGTATCACTGCTTCACAGCTACTGCTTACTGCTCTGCACCCGCCTGCTTCACATGCTGTGGGTGGACGTACACCGCAAAAGGCTCCTCTTCGTCCTTGCCCGCCTTCACTGCTGACAGCTCCACACCTAATGATGTCACATCCGCCTGCTCACTGCGCAGTCGCATGCGCAGTGCGTACTTGGCAGTGCGCTGCACGGGGAAGCCCCGGAGGCCGTGCCCCAGGTTCATGATCTGACCCTCAGCTGCGCCCACCTGTGTGAGCAGGCAACGCATGTTCTGAGGTGCTGCACGCCGGCCAGCGCAAAGTGTTTCACTTGCTTCTGCATGTGCTGAGCGCTTGGAGGCAGTGCGAGCTGTCGGGATGTACTGAGAGATTGCTGCCAATCAGGAATGGTACTCATGTGCGGCGCAGGCTCCCGAGACGCCATGCCACAGTGGGCAGTAAGCACACCCAACCCTGCATGAGTGCATGCAAACCTGCTCTGTCAGCCACACCTGCACGATGATTGAGTGGCCAATGACGCCGCCATCCACATGGACGGACTGCACACGAACGTTGGATGAGAAGGCCCATGGTACCTGCAACTGCGCGTGCTCATGCGCAGCAGCTGCATGCAGCGCTGACTTGCTTGCGTCCGACAGCTGCTGCAGCGTGGCATTGCTCTGCTGCTGTGCTGTTGTAGTGGCTGCATCAATCGTGTCTACAGTTGTCTTGATGGCTGCCTGCCCTCCCGCTGGCTGCTCATTGCCTTTGGTCTTTGCCCTGCTGCTGGGGGCCGGGTGCTCCTTGGACCACGCAAATGCCTCAAAGCTGCACGCACGACATCAACAGGTCAACCTTGGTGCACTGCTTCCAATATTCAGGCCTGGCTTGCGGCCATCACACATCTTTAGCATGTCCAAGCGGTGCCACCGGGGCACGCATCATGAGGCACATTCGGGCTGAGTCACCTGCGATCTGCCAGCAGCTCCACAAACAAGCCTCCCTCAATGCCATGATCTGTCTCCTCCAAGCTGAGACCATGTAGCAATGGGCTGGTGGGTGCGAGCTTCCCCACATCCACCTGCATGGACAGCATGGAGAGTACACATGCTGGCGTTATGTGATGCGCATTATGGACGTGACGCACCCACAGCTGGTTGTGGTTTAATCCCATTTTTGGCAGGTGCCATGACCATGATGCTGTTTGCCTCGTGGTGGTCCAACTGACACCAAGAGCGCATGCGGATGATGCAAATGAGTGTGCATCCCCATGACTGCAGCGTACCACTATGCACGTGTCGTTGCACACGTCAGGTTTGTGATGGAGCTGTTGAACGACTGGGCTGTCCCCCACGTATGGGCCCCGCAGGACGCGCGCCACATGCCATGTGACAAAAATTGCAAACGACGCAAAAAGGCAGCATTGTATGTTGCTGAGGGAAACCAAGGTCTTGGGTCTCTTTTGACGCCTCATCGTCGGTCAGCATGCACGACCATCTTGACCACTAGCTCTTCATCAAGGCATAATCAGATGTTGTCTTCATATGCAGGTGGATTCGTGCCACTCCTTGACTTGTAGTGCCACTTGACTCTTTTCTGTACTGCCTGCAACTCTTCAAGCGCTGCAGCAGCCTGAGCGAGCAAATTTGCACTCTTGTAACGCACACAAATGCCGACTCATTGGCAGCCAACAGGTACATCTGCAAGTCCCGAGCAAGAAGTGAGGGTCGGGACAATGCGGCCCAGCATGACGACAAATCCATTGCTAGCAAAGGCGCCCCTGGGCAAGGTGTGTAGGGCTTGTGTGCCATGGAGCTTATAAGTCCTTACGCTGAGATGTTAGCGGTTGCACGGCGCAGGTGAAGCCCTTAACATTTGCAAGTCCATCCCCAGACCATGTGTTTGGCTATTCAGCGCCCGCTGATAAAGAGGGCGCGCGAGAGGGTGAGTACCTTGTTCTGGCGGGCTTTTGCTTGCCAAAAGCTGGTCTTGCTTGAAGCGTATAATCGTTTGCTCCATCCTCGCAGTGACCATGATTTGGAAGGAACACACACCCAGCCCTAGCAGGGACCAGCGGGCGGATGGAAAGCCGATGCCAGACTTCACGCAGATGAATAAGCTCGCAGCAAAGAGGTACAGGCTGTGACCTCGAAGTTGCCAGGGTTCGGGCTGGTGCATGCATGTAGACTGAGCATGCACAGGCAGCAAGCTGCACACCCTGCACATGCATGGCAACCATACATGCTGGTGTGTCCGGGCTCGTCCTTCACCGCACTCAACTGTGACATGCTTGCGTACATGTATGCAGTGGGTTGACGACCGCAAAGCAGCTGCCCGAGTTCCGGGCAACACACATGGTCACAGTCAAGACTTTTGATCACACACACAAGACCGCACCTGCACTACCAAGCAACAGGAACCCCAAGCACACATATGGCATGCCCTCTGGCTTCCGCACGGCGGAGGTGGTGCGCAACTGCGGGCCTGCAGAGCCTCAGATGAAGCACCTCGTGCAGGGTGCATACCAGGTGAGAACTTCTGAAGTCCAAGACTTGCCAGACGAGGCAGCAAGGAGCGTTTTCCTGCTGGGGATATGTGTGCTGGCGTGTACCGCCAGCGTTGCAGAACTGCGTTTGGCGCAGTGGAACTGCAGACATGGATAATGCAACAAGGCAGCCTTGTGAGCTCAGACAGCACATGCTCACGTCAAGCCGGGTCATAAACTTACATGCAGGATGAGTGGCTGCGCCAGAACCTGGCCAAGGAGACCAAGAGTGCAGGTGCAGGCGTGTACATCCCACCCGTGCCCACACGGGCCGCCATCGGCCACGCTATCGGTGCACAGCGCTACCTACAGCCTCACCACGGTGGTGAAGAATGGAAGATGACCAAGTGTGTGCACAGCGCATGTTAGGCATCTGGGAATAGCCCGATATTCTGAGACGTCAGCCGGGCATTCGCTAGCTGGTGCAGGCTGGCTTCATGCATCCTGCCCGGTGGGGGTGCCATCTGCAGCCAACCATGGCCCGCAGTTGATGTAAACCCACGCTGCTCAATGGCCTTCGACACCCCCCACCCCACACACACAGGTTCCGCAATGTGGGTGCGAAGGTGCCTGCGTGGATGGGCCGCACGTCGGGCGGCAACACCACAGCCACAGGCGCTGCTGAGCACAGCTACACCCAGCAAGGAGAGCCCCTGAGCTCAACCGCAGAGGGTGAGGGGTTTGCACAGCTGGAGCCCGTCTCACCTGAAGCCTATCAGCAATAAGCAGCACAGGCCCTGCAGCCTCACAGGCCTGGCCGCGCATTGCTAGCTTGGGAGTTTTGTCGGTGGTGGGGTGTGCGTGTCCTGTTGTGTGTGAACAACTGCACCATGTGCGTCTGGGAGCACTGAGATGAAGTGCACAACGAGCCTGCAGGTATGTGACAGCACCATTTTCTATAGGATAATGCATGACGTTGCTCACAATGTGAGATGATAAGCTCATGCAGGCTCGTGTAGCAGTTAGCCATAACATGCACACTTTTGACCATAGATCAGCTATTTTAATTGGTTTCTTGCAGTGCTTTGTGGTATGCAGAGCTGGTAATGTGTAACTGCAACGTGCAACTACGTATGCATCCAAGCACACAGCCCCAGCATACCAGCGTGTGCTAATTTTTGTATGGGCAGTCAGCGGGTGGGGTGCACAACGCGCAGCACTTTGTTGTGACTGCATGGGCAGGTCACTTTGGGCCAGATCATCAGTCGGTGCGGTTTGGATTGCGAAGCAGCACATCATGATGGCTTCGAGCTCCTTGTGGGCCTTCTAGTCCTCTTTGTCGCTGGCATTTGACAGGCTCCAGCAGCGGTGGGAAGCAGCTGTTACGTTACTTTATCCATGCAGGCTGCAGGCTGCGGCTTGTTCCTGCTTGTGCATCCCCACCAGAACATCATGCGCCACCTTGCCAAAGCATTTGTCTTCAATCACAGCACTTCTTTTAAGTCATGGCCCCTTGGGCCTCGTGTGCTGGGCCGTAAAAGAGACATACGCCTGAGATTCACGGTGCTGCTTATCATGCTGTTGCGCACTGGGCCCACACCCCGCCCCAGCCCAAACAACACTCCCCGCCAATCCCCTCCCACTCCCAAGAAACCCCGCACAGTCCCAAATACCAAGCTTACACGCGTTAAGTTGCTTGCACGATATCGTCACCCCACTGTGCGCCTGATGTGAAGGGTGCATGCAGGATCACTGCAGCACTTCAGTGTTTCCACCAATGCTACCAACATGGAAGTCGATATCCACACACAACAACTGCACTGTATCCTCTGCAACAGGTTCCTTGCCCCTTGTCAGCAGCTGTACCAGGTTTTGGGGCTTTGGTGCATCGTCTGTGCCTTCAAACCGCAATGAGTAGGTGCCACTGGGCGCCCACCAAGGGATGCCTTGGTTTGACCTGCGCAAGACATGCAACACAGCATGCAGGGTCACCGCACTGGGTGTCATTTGACATGTATGCAACAGCGAGCTGAGACATGGCAAAGACATGACAAGCAAGGGCGTGGTGCTCCAAACTGGACTATGCCAACGTCCAGCACTTACGTCAAGTTGGCGGTTGAACCTGGCAGCACTGGGCATGTGAGTGCATCACACAGCTCGCCTGTGCGTGTGTAAACACGCACGCCCAGGTATTTGACTGTTGCTGACAGCTTCCCTGCCCCAACTGGTGCATGCGATGGTGATAGCTGCGCAATGATGACGACGTTGAACTCATGGCCCCTATGCACATCACCATGGGCCACCAGCTGCACGTCCTGCGGATATACAGCAAGATGGGTGTTGGCTGATTTTCTGCTGTTGGTGGTGCCTGGTCCTTGTTCATGCACACGCTCAGCATGATGCTCATATGGCAAATAAGAGCAGCAACCAGTTGATGACTGACCTTCACATCAAAGGCTGCGCTTGCTGCAGAACATGGTGCCCATGTGTAGAGAGCATTGGTCCCAGGCACCTGAACGGACCACAAGACCCACACTAGCAACGGCAGCGCAAGCATAAATCTCGTTTAGCACGCTACATTTGATGTCAGGTGTAAAGACATGGGCTCATCGTCTCGTTGAATCATTGTTCCTTGGCCAGAAGCCCACTTGACCTACCTTTTGTTGTCTTCACAGCACTTGTGGATGGTAAAAGCACAGCTTGGGACCGCGGCTCACATTTGGAAGTTTTCTCTGTGGGCGCTGTAGTCAGAGCACGAATGGCCTTACCGCTCCTGTACTCGTCTTAGGCCCAGTGTGGTTTCTGCGCATCGTCTCCTTCGCGATATGTTAAGAGCATGATCTGTGATGTTGGTCTATTGAGGGGATGACGAGGCAAGGATGCTCTGATGCTCATGGAGTCGCAACAGACCCAGCCAATCCGTCGGGCACGATTGCCCAAGGGAGCACGACCCAACAAGCAGCACATAGGCTGATTTCCTCAGAGCCCAGCTGCTGGATTTGCGGTCGTACGGTAAGCGAGGTGATGGGAATAGGCCAAGGTTCTTTTCTTGGTGTTGTCATGCATGGCTTGTGTTGATGTGCAAGCATGCGGAAGCATACATCTCAAGACGGCATGTTCAGTCAATGCCCACAAAAGCGCCACTCAACATCAGTACATTGATTGCTGCAAGTTCTTGCAGGGCGATGGCCTGGTGGCTTGCAGTACATGCCCGCGCACAGTGCACCCTGCATGCATCGCAGCCAGTGGCGAGGACCTGTACGACGGCCAGTGCACTGCCTGCTGTTGCATGCGCTGCCACAAGGGCTGCAACCCCTGCCACATCCGGCATACATTCCGGGTAGAGCCGGCGGCAGGCTGCACAGCACTACCTCCTGATGTGGATGGTGCAGTTCAGGGCGCCCATGCCATGTGGCAGGCAATCATTCAGGGGCTGGTTGCCGCAAAGGTACATTGCAGCAGTTGCTCTTCAGCCCTCATTGCCGAGAGCCCATGCCTTTCTGCACTGGCTTGTGTGCCCGCCAGTTGCCAATGTCTGCAGTCTCTTGCCGTGATGTATCACACATTGTACCTGCATTCCCACACCTGCAGGGTCACGCCGCTGCCCACAGCGGCTCCATGCACGTACCACAGGCACTCATCACACGCTGTCAGCAGAGCACAGAAAGGTGCAGCACTGTGGCCGAGGCTCGTGCAGCCATTGAGCAGCTGCTGCCCAATCCTGGGCATCTTGCACGCAATGACGCACCGCTGCGTACGCTGTTAGGCGCTCTTCTGCCTTGCATGCCCTGGCAGGGTCGGCACTGGGCACTGGATGCGCTTGCACATCACGTCATAGCAAGTCGCGCACGTGCTCTCAAGCACTCGCTCTCACAAGCTGCTACCCAACAGGAGGGCGGCAAACAGCTGGGGGTGCAACAGCCACCTGCTGTGACCACCACAGCACCTGCCACCTCACATCACCCTACTGCCCCATCTAGTCAGCCAGTGAGCACCCTTGGTGCGGACCAAACACCTCAGCCAGGTAGTGAGGCTGCTGAAGGCCTGCACAGACCTGTCGTCAACTCTGCGGCACCTTCCGTGCCACAGGGCCTCCCCATCCCCTCTACCAAGCATGTCAGCAAGTGGCAGCGGCGCTGGCACCGCCGCAACAAAGTGGCACTGCTTAAGGCACAGCAGGCAGTCATCACACTGGATGATGAGGACCTGGAGGACCTGCTGTCTGCACCTGTGGTGGTGGAGGTGGTGGATCTGGGGCAACAGCAGCAGCAGGCTCAGGAGCAGCAGGGCCAGCAGGCCACGCAGGATGGCATGCAACAGGCAGGGTCAACGTTGAACTTGCAGCAGCAAGCACAGCATGCAGGGGCAGCTGCACGGGGTACAACGGAGCAGCAAGGCCGGCAGCAGCCGGCAGGTACTGCTGGTGTGCATCTGCACCAGGCAGTGAGCCAGGAGTCAGAAGACATGGATGTGGTCTCTGATGGGGATGGCAGGGGCATGGGCGGGGTGCAGCAGATGGGCGGGCTGCGAAACATCCGCGCGCTGCTCCCGCCTGAGTGCGTGCTGGCGTGCGCGTGCTGCGCACGCACATGCCACGCAGCGTGCCTGAGCGATGAGGAGCTGCGGGCAGGGTGCGTGGTGGCGGGTGACGCCGGGTCACCGGTGTTCGCTTCTGGTATGCGCTGGTTTTGCGGCCAGGTGAGGCGGTGTGCATACTGTTGTCTTATTTGCAACCTGGCTTGATTTGCGGCTCCCACTGGAGGTGTACAGGGTGCATGTCAGGCTCCGTGCATGTGTGCAGTCCCATTGTACCCATCTCAGGGTGCAGCGTACACATCCCGGACCCAGATGTGTGATGTGTGGCGCCCTGCCTGCTGCCCACAGGCGTGCCGCGACATGGTGCTGGCGTTTGACCAGCTGTGCGTGTGCGGTGTCACGGAGCTGGCGTACCCATCGCCTGATGGCCTCAGCATGGTGCCCCAGACGTGGCCCACGCACTGGCAGCTGGTGCCCATGGCGGCCATGCTGCCTGTGGAGGTGCCGGGCACAAGTTCAGCCGGTGCCGCAGCAGCTGCTAGCAATGGGCAGTCAGCAACCAAGATTGTGGCATCTGCGTTGCCGCCGGATGTGCAGGTGTGTGCCTGCTATTGTGTAATGGCATGCACTGATCTCTGATCGCTGGGCTTGCATCAGCAGCACCTTATAGCAAATTCTGTGCATATCTGCAACTGCATGTGCATGGTTGTGGCATCATCCTGTCCGTACTTGCAGAAACTCCTGCGATCAGTGGAGGAGAGTGTTGCTGCGGTGGGGTCACTGACAGCATTGCCGACCATCACCCCGAAGCCACCCATCCCCCAAACAGCAGCAGCAGCAGCAGCAGCCTCGGCCCCTGCAGCCAGCATGGCAGTAGCTGGGAGAGTAGCTGCTGTGACAGGGCCTTCAGATGATGATACCTGGGCACTGATGCAGCAGCAGTATGCGGGGCAAGTCCTCGCACACGTGCTGGGAGGTCAGCCAGCCGTTACTGCGAGCCTGATCTGGGATGTCTCGGAGCCCGGGCAAGCATTGCAGCAGGGAGACCAGAAGCAAGGCACAGCAGGCAGCGCAAACCAAGCGGCACCTTCGCCGCCTGCAGTTCGGCCAGCTGGCCCATCAGCAGAAATAGCCGCCATGCCACCAGCGGATAAGGAGCTCGACAGCAGTGGGGGCAGTGGGGCAACCGCAGGGCCATCAGCTGAAGCACTGCTTGCTGCAGCTACAGCCTTCCCACAGCGCCCGGCCTGCCTGTATGCTGCCCTGTTCTGGCATGCAGCGCACTTGCAGGCAGTTGCAGTGCTGCAGGTGTACGGTCCATCTGTGGTGCAGGTGCTGCTGTTTGCGCCTGCGGCTGTGCCACCCCCACCCCCACCCCCTCCCCTCCACCCTCGCCACCCCCCGGACCACCAGGCAGCCAGGTTAGGCAGACCCCACCCCAGCAGTCAGACACAGACAGCCTCCCTGACGCACTGCTTCTGAATGTGCTTGCTGTACTGGAAGGAGCCCTTGCGGCCATCAACGTGCATGCCTTGGCCGTGCTGTCAGCACCTACACCTGGCTCAACCCCCTGGCCTGGCAACAGCTCTCCTGCGGAGCACAAGGGCATGACCATCAAGCTCAAGGCGCCAGGCAAGACACCCACCATACGCAAGGCATCCCTGGACCCATCCCCTGCGGCCAACACGCCCGCAGCACCTGGACCGCCGCCGCTTGTGTCCCGGCTGCTGTGCGCGCAGCATACCCTGCGGCGGGCGGGGTACCAGCGGCCACGCGTGGATGCCCTGATTGCGCTGCAGCACCTGCCGCTGCTCCTGGCGCCGCCTAGCACGCGAATGTCGCACATGGAGCTGGTCATGCGACGGCTGACGCCACCACGTGACCTCATGGTCGCCTGTGGTGCTGGTGCAGGTGGTGTGGCTCAGCAGGATGTGGACCCTCTGCAGCAGTACGGGCAGTACGCCAACATGGATGCATACGGGCAGCATGTGCCGCAGCCTGAAGCTGCAGCCATGCGCGTGCAAGAGTACGGAGGCGACCATGGGGATGGAGCAGGCACAGAAAGGTCAGGCTGGGTGGCTGTGGGAGCAGAAGGGCAGGGTGCGATAGGGGATGGCGTGGCAGAGGGCACAGGGGAGCACGGTGGTGACGATGTGGCTGAGCTGCTGAAGGATGCGGATGAGAAGGAGCAGGAGCTCATGGCACAGCTGCATGGCATGGATGAGCCGGCAGGGCTGGGTGCAGGCGCAGCCCCAGGCAGTGGCCAGCGTGGTGGTGAGCCAGCATTCCATGACTCTGTAGTTGCACGCATCACACCATGTGTTGCGGCAGCGCATACGGCGACTGGCAGTGCCACGGCTACTGGCAAGCCTGCCGGCAAGACCACTGGGACCCCGTCAGCACGTACTCCAGCCACACCAGCGGCAGCAGGCGCAGCACCTGCCGCCCCCTCAAAGCCCCACAGCAACACAGGGGCTGCTGCAACTGTAGTGACGCCTGCCTCAGGGGGGGCAGGTGTACCTGCACATGCCGGATCAGCATCCTCGACACCCTCACGCTCACATTCACGCACGCGCAGCCGCAGTCGCAGCAGGAGCCGCAGCCGCTCTCCCATCCGGCCTCCAACCGCTACCAAGCCTGTGGCAGGCCCATCACACACCTCAGCCCCAGCGGCAACAGCCACGGCGACAGCAACCAAGCCCAGCTTGCAAGGAGCCGCTGCTCCACCTGCGGCAGCCGCACCTGCTGGGGCAGCGGCTGCAGCACCTGCTTCCAAGAAGCAGCGCCTGATGGAGGGTGCGGGTGGGGCACCACCAGGCAGCGCACAGAAACCAGCCTCAACCACTGTGACAGGTGCAAACCCTGCGGCTGCAGGGGCCACAACAGCGAAGCCAGCCAGCAAGGTCGCCACAGCTGCTGCAGGTACGCAGCCCGCAACCAGGCCAGCAGTGACTGGTGTTGCAAAGCCTGCACCTGCTGCAGGCGCCGCTCCTGCAAAGCCAGCGGCAGTGGCCGTGGCAGCAGCCAAGCCAAAGCCTGCTACAACAGCTGCTGCAGGTCCAGCTGCTGCTGGTGCAGCCGCGAAAGCGGCCGCAACCAAAGCAAAGGCCGCCCGCCCAGCAGCTGCTGGGGGCGCCGCCTCAGGGGCTGGGGGCGCTGCCAAAGCTGCCACTGCTACAGGCGCAGGCACTGCGTCCCAGGCACCACGTGGCCGCCGCTCATCACACTCCTCCTCAGAGACCGGCTCATACAGCAGCGGCTCATTCAGCTCCTCCTCTGGCTCTGGGTCCTATTCCACCTCGCGTTCAGGGTCCAGGAGCCGCTCATACTCCTCCGGCAGCACCTCCACCACCTCCTCCTCCCGCTCCCGCTCCAAGTCACGTGGACTGTCACGGTCTCGGTCCCTGTCACGCCCACCGTCAGCCGGCCCCTGCCGTGCCGTGCAGCCATCAGCCATCAATGACCATGGGGCGGGTCATGCGCATGGTGGCATGGGCGCTGGCGGCGGCTGGGCTCGGGGCGTGCAGTATGGCGATGCATGGGGAGGTGAGGCGTGTGGCAGGCAGTACGATGGGCAGGACGGTGCTGGGGTGCCTGCGCGGCGCGTGCCTGCACAACGGGGTTGGGATGTGCAGGGGCCGCGTATGGGGCCTGGCAGCTATGGCGGTGCACCAGGCAGTGGTGGCCCACACAAGCGGCTCCGTGGGGATGAGGAGGGGGAGCATGGTGAGGGTCAGGCGGGCTTTGGCACCCCACCCGCTGTGCCTGCTGGTCCAGGATGGCGGCCGCCGCTGATGGTACCCCATGAAGTTACACTGCCACAATTCATGGCAGCCATGCAAGTGCTGGCGCCCGAAATCAATAAGTTGGGGCCCAACGACCCCGTTCCGCCCCATGTGTTCGCAAACATGGACTCCATCATCGTCCAGCAGATGCTGCAGCAGCAGCGGGCTGCACGCGGCAGGGCCGCAGGCGGGGTGGCGCCCACCGGGCCGCATGCAGGTGCAGACGGGGCGGGCAGGGAGGGCAGCGCACCTGGTGGTGGGCGTGGCAGTGGGGGCGGTGCGGCTGGCCCCCGGCCTGACACAGCAGTACCCAGTCCGGGTCCAAGTGCTGCTGCTGCTGCTACAGCTGCCGCCGCCGCTGCCGCCGCCGCAGCTGCTGCTAACCCGGAGGTCCTGCTTGCCGAGCAAGCGCTGCTGGCACAGCAGCTGATGGACGCCCAGTTCTTCGCCATGATGGCGGGCATGGTAGGCGTGAACCGCGGCCGGGGGCGTGGCCTGTCGTTCTTGATGGGGCGGGGCCATGGGCAGGGCCCCACAGCGGTGGCAGGTGCGGTTGTGGGTGCGCCTGGGCGTGGGAGCGGCAGCTACAGCCGATCATATGGCAGGGGTGGGCTTCCCGGCCGCTACGCGGAGGAGGGTGGAGGCAGCCGTGGGCCAGGCAGCACCTGGCACAGGCGCGGTGGTGAGGAGGACGATGAGCGCTACCAGGAGCGTGCCACAGGTGTGTGCGTGCATGGGAGGTGTTGGGGGGTTAAGGGCATGTTGTTGGCATGGGTTCTGCACAGCGTCAGCCACTTAAATACATCTTGAAGGGATGCCTTGAGCCGAGTTGCTGGCGTTGTTTACGCACCAAGGCACCCAGGGTGCTGTTCATGCCAATGGGCTATCACCATCAATTGGGCTGCTGGCTGGCTGCAGTCCACTACCGCAGTGGCACCGGCACCGACAGGGCCTATGACCGGCCGTACTCCAATGGCGAGCGTGGATCGTACCAGAGCTACCATCGAGGCAGCAGGGGCGGGCACTACGGGGGCAGCGGGCACGATGGGGTTGATGGGGGATATGACACTGAGCGCGCGGGCCACCGGTCAACAGACTATGCGGCACGTGACGGCAGCAAGGGTGTGGCGCGGAGTGCTGGATCCTTGGCTGCGCTGGGCGTGGGGAGCAGCGTGCGGCCCAGCAGCTTTGTGATGCCGCCCATAAAACATGTGTCAGCCATGAATGCTGGGGATAATGGGGCTGGTGATGGTAGGCGATAATGGGGTAAATTTTGCTGTCATGAGACCAAGAGGCTCAGATGGTGTGGTGTGCCAACGCAGCAGGTAATGAGCACTGTAGTACAGGGGATGAACTTGGCGTGTTCTTTGATCAATACTTTTGGGTGCAAATTGCCCACGGCATCAGCTATAACGATCAAGAGCAGGCATTTTTACGGGGACGGGCTCAGTGCCACAGAGCCTCAGGACTGTGTAGTGTTCCTCAACACTTTCAGGTTCTATGTGCGTGCGCGTGTTGGTGATGGTGGAAGGGATGGGGGTGGGGGCTGCTGACATTCATGGCCAAGCAATTTGTGGAGGTTTGTAACATAAGATGTTACACACCAATAATCACATGTTGCCGAGTGATGCCAGTGCAGTGCTCAACCGCCACATCAAGACACCACAGCGCAGCCCGCCACATACATCAAGTCACCACTGGCCATCCTGCTGGCACAATTCAGCGCTCATTCTATACGGGGACAAAGGCAGCCCAGACATTACCCCAATATTACATGCACAAAACTGATGTAGGAAAGCGATACCTGGACATGACTGTTGAGGAAGGAATGACGGAGAGGCAGCTGAGCTGCATGCCAAATGACAGGAATGAATCAAGTGATGCCATGCAAAACGCTGTCCGTGCAAGAACATCATGCAAACAGCAAAGCCACATAACTTGCTGCCGAGTGCAAAGGCATGTGCCAAAAGTGTTGTGAACTTAGGTACTTGGTAAGCCAGGGTGTGGCCTACGGTGGACACCAGCAACAAGAGGGGCTCCAGTAGTTGGCGGCGCCTGCATGACCCGCGTGGCGCCCATGCCTGGAGTCACACTGCGCAGGCCGCGCATGAGCTCACTGCTCCCGCGCGGCGACTCCAGTGACATGCGACGAGGTGTGCCTGGACCTGAGCTAGGGCCTGAGCTCGGCCCTGGGGCCGGGGGGGCTGCACCTGCGAGTGTGTGACAGGAACAGTATGAGCGGTGATCACGCACCGTGCTGAGCAAACACAGGCCAGGTCCTGAAGTTCGGCCCAGGTGGCAGTAGTCCAAGCTTGACTTTGCAGCATCGCTATGGGGCACAGACAGTTCGTGACGGGATGGCATGCACCCTACCTGTCATGGGCAGGCGTTGGGGTTGCTGGGGTGCTGATGTCCGCGGCTGCTCCCTTGAAAGCCTCGTTGGGAACACAGCTGCTTCATCCCAGCTCGCAGGTTCCAAGTTGGCAATGCGCTGTTGCTGTGCACCAGGTACAGCTGTATTGCTGCATTCCCCAGGGCCAGCGACTGCACCTGTGCCATGAGTTGCTGAGCTGCTGCTGCGATTAACACGTCCGTCAAATCCATGACCATGCATCCCAAACGCGTTGGCAGCAGCAGCTGCAGCAGCTGCGGCAGGCAACCCAGCTGTGCCAGAGCCAAATGGTGCACGTGGTGAGATGTGCATGCGGGCGGTTGCTGCGGCAGGGCCAACAGCAGTGTTGTTCTGTGTCCCATGGCCAAGGTTTGTGTTTGCTTGCGTTTGGGTGCCACCAGATGGGGACGTGGCAGTTGCCCCAGCATGTGGTGCAGCAGCATTGGACTTCTGGTCTGCCCTGAGTATTGCGTGATGCTGTGTTGTGAGCAGGGAGTTGTCAAGGCTGGCGCGGCGCTGTTGCATGCTGCCAGTGGGCGGGGTACTACTTGTGCTGCCTGTACGCGGCGTGCCCAACTCAGAGCGGGGCGCATCAAACCCCGAGCCAGCTGGGGCACCCGCTGGAGAGCTGGGCATTGCACCTGCTCCCGAGCTTCCTGCCCCACTGTCCCACTGGGTGATGTTCCCAAGCCGGGGGGTCACGCCGCGCTGTTGGGGCACTGGGCCAGTGGTGCCTGCAGTGCCCAACTGCACCGGCAACACACCTTGCTGCTGCTGCTGCTGCTGCTGCTGCTGCTGCTGGTGTGGATTCAGGCCAAAGGCAGGCTCAGCAGTCAGACTGCAGCAGCGGCTGGCGATGCCCAGGCGCGCCAGCGCAAGTGCGTCCTGCTGCCGCTGCTGTGCCAGCCGGAGCATGCGTGCGCGGGCCAGTGGGTCCTCAATCTCTGCAAACGGAGCAGCTGGATCCGTGGATGCCCACGGCCTGCCACTGCCTCGTGGCGTGGGTTTCAGCTCGCCACATGGCATGAATGTAGGGTCTGTGCCATCTAGCCGTGCCGCAGCAGTTGCAGTTGCGCTTGCCCCCTCAGTCTGCACACCCTGCTGCAGCAGGGACTCATCCAGCGACGCCCTGCCTGGCAGACCCAACACAGGCACAGCACCCAACCCTGTGCTCCATGGCATGGGCTTGGCAGCAATGGCACTCGACCCAAGCGTGGGGCTGGAGCTGCACTGAACCGCTCCTGCCGCAGCCCACAGCGACTGCGCGGCCTGCACGTGCGCCATGCTCGCCCTCGCCAGCCGGGGCGAGTACGCTGAGTGTTGGAGCCACTGGGTGTCCAGCCGCTGTGCGCCGTGCTTCTTGGTCAGGTCCGTCAGTTGTGGGAGTGAGGGGACTGCAATGCGGGGGGACAGCAGCAGCACGGAGGGTGCAGGAGGAAGAGGAGGTGCGCTCTCCCCATCTCCCTCCTCACCAGCAATGAGCCCACCCTCACTGCGGCCGGCCCCGGCACCCACACTGCCTTGGTCAGCAGTGCCACCACCAGCAGGTCCACCAGCATATAGGGCACTGCCCGACACAGCCTCCCAGCCTGCTGCTGAGCTCCCAGCTGTGTGTTCACCACCCTCCAGGCTGTTGCTGCCGCCGCCGGCTGCTCCAGCACCTGCCCCAGGCGGCAGATCCACGGACCAGCGGCGGAACCGGCCGCCATCCCCGCTGTGCAAGATCTGGTGTATGTGCCGCATGTGCAGCGTCACAGGGTCTCTGAGATGTGCTGCACTGCTGGCGGGTGGGGCTCCACTGGCGCTCGCCGAGCTGCGGCTGGACAGCTTTGCTGCACCCGTGTCCCCTGCTGCTCGTGGAGACGCCCCCAGTGCGCAGGTGCGCCTGTGCGCTGGCACGTTGCTGTTGCTGTTGTTGCTGCCGCGCCAGGGGATGCATGCGTCTGTGGTGTGTGGCAGGGGCTCGTCTGCAAACAGACGGTTGCCGCCTCGCAGCCGAGGCGTGCTCAGGGCCATGTGGTGGTTGAGCGAGGAATCAGACCTTCGGCTGCTGAGTCGCTGCTGACTACCTGGCGAGGAAGTTGTGGCCAGGGACGACGGGGAGGGTAGGGGCGGCAGGTCTGATGTGCTGGTGGGTGATGGAAGGTCTGTGATGTTGAGGGGTGGCACACGTGGGGTGTGGGCGGAAGGGCTTGTGGGTTGGCTGGTAGCATCACGGGTTGCAGCAACAGATGCTTCTTCCTGGTCTGACACCTCCAGTCCCCCAGCAGGTTCCTGTGCGCTGCTCCCACTTGAGCGAACCCCACCGTTATGCATAGTACCATGAGTCTGCGTGGCACCCTCTAGCGTGCCGGTTCCTTGGGGCACTGGTGCCTCCTGGTTGCCTTCCGTAGGGTCATAGCTGCGCTCTGTCAAGCGCCGTACCTGTGGCATGGCTGCTGCTGACTGCTCAGCTTGCTTGAGCAGCTGCACCCGCAGCTGGCTCTGTACACTGCAAGGCACATGGCAACATTGACAAAAATGGTATCCATCAATCCATGTAATGGTGGTGCAACCAGCAGGTTGTGCATAGCGTTATGTGCGTGCACCCAAGTTTGGTGGCTCCATGCACACTTGCATGACATGCAAGAACAAGACCGTGACGGACCTTTCACAAAACAGCGCAGATTCATGGACGTGGGGCAGTTTGGCTTTGCCCGAGCCGTCGTTGGCCCACTGAATCTCTCCGAGGCTCCCACCTGCCCGCCGCGTAATGAGCTGTGGGCGAACATCTCGCAAGTCTTCAATGTTGTCGCCATCTTCGCTCCCCCTGCTCCAGTCCGTGGCTCCGTGTACCCCACCTATCACCACCTTGCCCTGGTTCAGTCCCTGTCTTCCCAAAGAGACAAAGATGAGCTCGTCAAACTGTGTCGGACATGCATATGAACACTGTACACCAATGGGGTCCACTTGCCTCAACTTGGCGGTGCAGGACGCTACGCGCATGGCTGAGGATGTCCAACGGACTGGTTAAAGTGTTGGGAGCCGCAGGTACAGCTGGGGCCGCTCCCTCCATAGCTCTTCAAACTTGCAAGTACAGTGCTAACATCAGACTTTGCGCACGAGGGAGTGCAAAATAGTAAAAGAAAATTGACCTCAAAAGTGGCAAGGGGTTGCGCGTATGTGCAAGCTGTACGACTTAAGCTCTCGACAGTTGTGTGCTGTAGAGCATGCGCTTGAATGTGGCCCCATCAGCTTTAACCGCAGTTCTTGGGCTAAGCTGGCGCACCTGAGAGAAATGGCTTGACTTCAGGGCCTAGGCCCTGAACCCTCAACCCTGGAACTTGCAGAAGCAAGTGCGGGATGCACCCAGGCAAAACCCACAGGTTGTCAACACCATGGACCCAAGGCACACAGACGGCACTGATGCTACCAAGATCCACCCAGACAAGGTGCAGCCAGCTGGTGGGGTTGGTGCAGCCCCTCGCCCAGGCTTCAAGGAGCATGCTTCCAGGTATTTGTACGTGCCACATGCTGGGAATAGATATCTTTTGAGCGGTCCCAAATGATGTGCACACATGCAATGGGGTCATGAGCTCATGACTCATGCTGCCTTGCAAACAAGTCAACCCAGAGGGGCATGCAGTCAAGCACCGCGGCGATCACTGCACCTGCAGCGGGTGTGCACATGTCTGGCATCAGCAGTGATGTCCGGCTTGTGCTGGGTGTAAGCCTGCGGTTGTGATCTGATCCTTCCAGCCCGTGCCAATCGCACTGCGGCTTGTCGCCCCATGCACAGTGCGACAGACAAGCAGGCGCGCCACGATGCACAGATGCGTGCTGAGGCCGACTATTCTGCCAAAACTGAGATGCTGATCAAGTAACCGGCCGTCCCAGCTCTGGCTTGCAGCTGAGCAATGGCTGCTTGGCCTACGAACACCATGCAGCTAGATGGACAGGTATCTTCGTCGCTCGTGCGTGTCTTGCAAAGCGACTGCCCTCTAGTTGTAGCAGTGCCCCTAGGACTTTGCCGTTGTAACAGTTGTCCGCGGTTTGACCAACACGACATGCACATGTACCAATACAGCAGTCAAGCTCACCAATCTTACAGCTGCAGAACCATGCATCCTGCAGACATGAGTATATCGCACCACATCTACTCCAGCACCCCCCACTGCTGCAAGCCAGCCTCTTCCTGCACCTCCTGCACAGCGGCTCGGCACACAGGCAGCAGCTGGCCTTCGCGCACCGCCACACCCGCGCGCTCCAACACACAGGCCACACATAATGATGCGAGGTCGCAGGGCCTGCAGTACAAGTGTTTTGCAAGGTTGAGAGGCTGGTATGCCCATTAAAAGGATCGCAGGATGCAAGATAGTGCAGGCAGACAGCATAGTATGCTCCCCGCCATACATTGTTGCTGTTGCAGGTGCAGGCAGAATTTTGCCTTGGTTGGGCGCAAACAAGCTGCCACATCCGCTGTGTCGGGTCACACCAGAGCTGTGCAACACCCGCTCGCCGCACCTGTCTGCCACCAGCACACGCAGCCGCGGCAGGCACACCAGCCCAGGCGATAGTGGGCAGGCCGCGTGGAATGCAGGCGCATCAACGGGGATAGCCATCAGCGCACGCCTCCTGCTCCCCACAGCCGGTGTGGGGGCCGTGAGGGCCTCAGCGCATGCACCTGTGGCTGATGTAGATGTGGGAGGCCCGGCAGCACTGCCTCCACTGCTGCCAGCACCAGCCCCTGCCCCCGACAAGCTACCAGACCCAGCACCAGGCTCTGCAACACCTGCCTGCCCTTGAGATGCAACCCTTTGCGCGCTGACGCCCGGGTGCTGCTCTGCAGCACCACCCCTGAGCGCAAAGTCCCCTGACATGTCCACCACCAGGGCCACACCCTGTCCTGCTGATCCGCCTGATCCGCTGAGGGCCAGGCCCTTGCCCTGCTCATACGTGATGGTGCACTGGCCCGCAACATCCAGCCTGGTCAACGCTGTCAGACGGCTGACCACAGAGGGCAGTACAGGCAGATGGTTGCAGGTCAGACCAAGGGACCGCAGGTTGCTGAGGCATGCCAAGGAATCGGGCAAGTCGGTTAGACGGTTGAAGCCGAGGTCTAGCGCGCGCAGGGGTTGCGCACGCCCTGACACATCAGGCCCCTGCCATGTTGACTGCGACAAGTCGCCCAGCTGTGATAGGTGGTTGAAGGAGGCGTCAAGAATCTGCAGCCTGGGCAGGCCGCCCAGCTGTGGTGACGGCAGGCGGGCCAGCGCATTGTGTGCGACGGACAAGCGGGTGAGGGCGGTGAGGCAGGAGATGGAGGGCGGCAGTACAACCAGGCAGTTGTGACCTAGCTCCAGATCACGCAGTGAGCGTAGTGCCCGCAGTACGGAGGGCGGGATGCTGCAGGCAAGGAATAACTCAGCATGATTAAATGGACACGCGGTAACTTGCTGCTGGACTGTGAATGCCAAAGGCTTCAGGCTATGTGGTGCATTGGAAGCCGTACCAGAAAGACACGCCATCAGCACAGAGCGCATGTAGTCAGTGCACGACACAGCGTGTGCTCCCTAAACTGCTCACCTGTTCATCATGCACCCCTGCACGTCCAGCTGCACCAGCCCAGTCAGGCAGGGCAGCACTGGATCAGACGCTGGCTGACCGCGTGCCGCCGCTCCCGCACCGGCAGGGGCTTGTGCCATGGGCACCAGGGCGTTGGGCAGCGAGGGGAAGAGCGCGCGTGACAGCAGGAGGGTGGACAGGCGCGGCAGGTTGGTGATGGAGGCAGGCAGGGTCGTGAGGTTGTTGCCACGCAGGTCCAGGTACTCCAGGGAACCTGCATGAGTGCACGTCCACAACTAAAGCGCATGGACACCGTGCAAGGGCATGCACCATGGCAACGGATGTGGGGTGCTGATTAAGTGAGAAGCACAACACCAAGCTGCCCACTAGAGCGGGTGTTTGTATTGTTACCGCATCACACAACACCCCCGCACACACATCACACGCATCACGTACCCGGCAGCACTGCATTCATTGGCACATCTAACGTGAGGCCACCAGCCACTGCAGCCAATGGCCCCTCTGGGTCTATGCCCACACCGGCCGCAGAGCTGACACACAGCCAGCGCAGCTGGTCCATGCGGCCAATCTGCGCCCACTCAGCTGCAGTCAACAGCTGCCCCTGCCCCAGGCCCAACAGCGGCTGTGACACGCGCAGCAGTGCCAGGCTGGTCAAACCTGGGGGTGCAAGACGCACGCCGCTGGTACTGTTGGTACTGCCAGTACTGCCCCTGTGGCTGGCATCGGGTGCAGGCTCCGGAGTATCAGGGCTGGCATCATTGCTGGTGCTTGCAGGCACTGCAGCAGCGGCTGTGCTGAGCACAGGCGCCCCAGCTTGTGGCCCTGCCACAGCAGGTGGCAACGGCTCCAGCACGCGTCCAGGGGGTGGGGCGTCAAAAGGCCAAGGGAAAGGGTTCCCTGGCTCGGACGCGTCCATTCCCACCACAGGTTCCGGTGCAGCTGCTGCTGCAGCACCAAGAACTGCTGGTCCACTTGTACTACCGGCACTGCGCCACCTCAGCTCACACAGGTCAGCCGCAGCCAGCAGGGTGGCAGCCAGCGCGACACCGTTTGCTGGCTCACAAAGTGTGAGCGCGCGCAGGTGTGACAGGCGCGACAGGTGTGAGGGTACTGCAGCAGCGCAGCAGATGCGGCCCACCAGCTCCACACGCCTTGCGTGTAACAGCAGCAACGAACAAGCATGGCACGGTCGGTTGTGTGCAGCAGCACATCATGTGAGAAGTGGGGCAAGTTAATCACCACCTTATTCTGGGCTGCTGATGGATGCGTGCAGCATGGCAATGTTTGTGGGGGCAGCACAGCTGCGGCATGCAACTACTCAACACCAGGACCACTTCGCATGAACATGAACCTGGGCACACCTGAGGTAGGGGGGGGCGTACTGCAGCGGGTTCACCGCATCATGCAGTACAAGTGATGTCAGGCGTGTGAGGGCCGTGAGACCTGCGTGCATACGCACGCGCAGCCACTCCAGCCCGCTGCGGTGACCTGCCCGCCGCACGGGAACCGCGCCTGACGAGGCACTGCAACACTCATCTTCCAGCTCTCCCTCCTCACTGTTGCTGCCAACGCCGTGTGCCTCCTCCCTCCGTGTGCATGCCAGGTCTGTCAGGCCCTATGTTGTGGAGCAACGCATGTCAGCACGATCGACCGCGCTGTGGGAGTGAGTGGTGGCAGTCTTGTGGTGACTGTGAGGACGCCCACCCACCCAAACACTGCAGCCATGCCTGCATGAATGCATCATGCTCCCAGCCAGAGCGTCAGCCCCACCTCCCCCCACCTGCAACAAGCTGATGGCACCAGGGAAGGACACCACCAGGGTGTGTGCAGCAGCGGGTGCGGCGTGTGAGAAGAGCCTACGCGCACATTACCGAAGGTGTCCCAGCAGCAGGGATCAATGTCACACCAGGAGGAGTTTGGAAATGGTGTATCAAGGAGCATCTGGGTCGCCTTCACAAGCGTGTAAGGATGCAACCTGATACAGCACCCTTTTAAGCGACATGGCTAGCAAGTCCAACATCGCACTGCGGCACCATGTCTACCAATCCTACCATTGTCTATCGATACTGAGCGTGACAGGAGCGTGACAGAAGTCCAACGAACAGTACAACCCTTGTAAGAAAGGACGTGATGCATGCCACGCACCGTGACACCACCAGCAGCTCCTTGCTGAGTGCCAACGACCGCAGTGCAGCTGCATGGCTGGCATGCAGCAGCAAGGGCGTCATGCGGCAAAACGGTGTTGCATCAGCCGCCAGGTGCCGCATGTCCAGCACGGCCTGGGGCAGCAGTATGGCAGTACAAGGAGCATCAGCGCAGCTGCATTGCAGCATATAGCCGGATGCCCGTGGGACCTAAACAGGTGTGTGCCAATCAGATCGACAGAGCATATGAGAGACTTGAGAGTGTGATCCAGTTGTGGGTGCTGAACATGCCGGGGCTGTGGCAGCAGGCTCATGGAGCAGCCGCCATCACACACCAGGTTGGGGAAGTGCTCCAGTGTGTACAGGTGGTGTGGCCAGCGCCGCATGAGCAGCAGTGCCACCTCACTGTCCAGCGCGTCACGCCACACCCTGTGGGCAGTTGAGGGGTGGCGGGAGAGGGGGAGGTGGACACCTCAAAAAGGTGATGGGCGTACAGCAGGGGCTGCTGCATCGGCAATGCTACAACAACCACACTTGCGGTGTTTTCTAGAAAGATGGGCACACAGGATGCAGCAGCAACAAAGTGTTCGGTGTCAAGTGGCCGGCAAGGTATCGGGCAACCAGGCGTGCACACCGCGCGCCCGCGCACACACCTGCACACACGCCGCAACACGCCTGTGGCCCGCCCCTCGGCCACCAAGCGTTGCATGGTGATGCGCTGCTTGCTGGCCCCGGCAGCACCGCCTCCAGCTGCCTGCACGCCCCCCTCACCAGTGCCAGCGAAGGCAGCAGCAGGTGGGGCCCCTGTGTCTAGATCAGACAACCATGGCACTGGCACGGCCACGTGCACTGTGGATGTCACATGGAAATCCAGGCGGTTCGCCGAGTCCCCTGTGTTGCCCCCTGTGGCGTGATGCTGGTGGATCTGCCCAGGCAGTGGAATGCCCGGGTGCGTGTGGGGCGGGGAGAAGAACAGGGGTGCTGCCACATCACCCACATCCCCATCTCCCTCCTGCCCTGGGCCAGGTGCGTGCCCCGCGCCTGCGCCATCTCCACTCCCTGTGGCCGGTGCCCCTTGCCCTCCTGCAGCTACAGCTGCTGCGGGTGTCCCGGCCGGGGCGCTGGAGCCGCCCACGTCTGGGACTGGTGCAGTGGCGGTATCACCAGGGATGGGGCTGTGCAGGTGTTGGCGCTGAGGTGGTGGTGGTGGTGGCCGTGCCCCATGTGCCACGGGCAGCAGCGTGAGGGCAGTGGTGCGCGCCTGGCGTTTGAAGACAGGTGCAGTGGGGGATACGTGTGGAGCCTCAGCACCACGCGCCGTGTGCAGCAGTGCCCCACCTCCGATCCCGGCAGCATCGGCCACCGCATATGACAGGATACGCGCAAGTAGGACGGGAGGTAGGGTGTCAAACACACAGCCACCTGTTCCAGTGCCCTCAGGTGCCATTGCTGTGCTCCTTTCCTGCGCGCTGGCATCATGGTCAGTACCTGCTGCGCCACTGGCTGCCAGTGGCCCCACCACCTGATGCTCGCTCCTGTCGCTCATGTACATCAGAGATCCGGCAGGCTCGGCAGCAATTGATGCTGCGTGCCATCCAGGCAGCTTGCCACATATGGCACTCTGGTCGTCGACAGCACTACCTGCAGCACGTGTCGAGTCAGCGGCTGGTGCAGCAGCTGCAGCTGCAGGGTGCTCCTCCGTGCCTCTGTGCTCACTCTCACGCATTGCACGGCGGCCTGCGGCCATGACAGCTGCCACAGCGGCTTCATATGCGTCGCCCCCCTCCATACCCCTGCCCCCGCCATCAGACACCCCCGGCATTCGCGCCCCCCTGCCTGCATGGCTGGCATCAGCATCAGCAGATGTGGGTGCACCTTCACCTGTGGTTCCTGTGGCTTGGCCACACGCAGCTGGCCCCCCTGTGCCACCTTCAGCACTCGCTGCAGGCCCCTCAGTAGCTGTCAGCAGCACCGCCTCCACCTGGTGCAGCACGGCAGCCCCGGCGGCGCCTGCTGCTGCAGCCGCACAACCAGCGGTGGCTGTGGACACCTCATGCTCTGTGAGCGGCTGCGTCTGGGGGCCAGTTGTGCTGCTGCTGCTGCCGGCCGCGTGATGCCAGCTGCCCTCGCCAGGTCCTGTGTCCCCCCCAATGTTGGTGGACCGTGAAGCATGGCGCAGGGACAGCTCTGCTGCCGCCCGCGTCAGCCCAACACCCGCGCGCACCACCCAGTCCACCGCTAGCGCGCGCGCGGCCAGCGCACGAGTTGCAGTCAGCTCGCGCCCTTCCAGCCACTCGTGCAGCACAGCCGGTGGGGGCTGAGGTGGCTGCTGGGGCCCACGGCTGGGAGTTAAAGCTGGGGTGGAGGTGGGTGTGCTGCTGGTGGGGTTGTGGGGCTGGGTGTGCAGGGGGTGGAGCAGGCCATGCACAACCTCAAACGGGGGCGTCCCTGTGGGCAGCCGCCCCTGCAGGCACTGCAGCAGCACAGAGCGTGGATGCGCCGCCCCCCCTGAGCCACCTGCCCCAACCTCGGCAGCTGCAGCATCACCGCCGGTGCTGCCACTGCCGCTGTCGGCCGCTGAACATGCCAACTGGTGCAGCAGCTCCAGCACGTGCACAAAAGCTGGCTGTGGCAGCAGCTGGGACAGCCGGTGGGCCAAGGGGCTGCCTGCAATATGCTCACCCGCCTGTGGCGCGCTACCCAGCGGTGGTGCCTGCGACATCGCACCCCCACCTGCTGCCAGCCCCGCGTCACCCTCGCCCTCACCACCACCGCCACCGCCTCCAACATCCGCCAGTGCGCCAGGCCCTGCATCTTCAGCAGCCAGCTCTGCTGCCATACTCTCTGCATCTGGTTCTGCTGCACTGTCGCTGGTTGTGGTGCGTGGGGTGGCCGCTGTGGCCAGTGCGAAGAGAGTGAGCAGGAGGGGGGAGAGCAGAGGGGTGGTGGGATCCTGCTCAAGCGGCAGCTCGCATACCTGAGGCTGGCCAACGGCATGCAGGGCAGCCCATGCGACAAGCACCTCCTGCAGCATGTTGATCGTGTGCTGAGACAGCGACTGCGCTGGCGGCTGGCCCCTCATGCTGCTGTCATGCCTGCCCCCTGCTGGCAGGTGCTTGCGTGAGCCCTGCTGGTTGGTGCCCCCACTACTGCTAGGGCCCCCATCCCCTGCCCCCTGCCTGCTGCGTGTGGGCAGCAACGGCGCACGCGCCCCTTGGACTGTTGGTGCTGATGCTGATGCGCGTGCGGAGGCTTCTGCCATGCGCGCCAGCAGGCCAGCTGTGGCATGTTCATACTGCGCATGTGCAGGCTCTGCAGCTTGACTCCCATCCCGTGCTGCTGCTGATGGCCCCAGGCCCAGCAGCACAGCGCTGAGGTGTGCGTGTAATGCCAAGACTGCCTCCTTGCACGCACGTCCCATTAAGGCATCCACCTCGGATGCCACAGCCGCATGCCGCGCCTCAGCAGCCTGCGCATGCCCATGCATGTGCTGTCAACATGCCAGCTCTTGTGCCGTGTGCCGCATCAGCAGCATCACGCGCCCTGATGGTGGGGTGGGCCCCCAGTGGCAGGGGAGCAGGTGTGCCAAGGCGGGCTGTTTGAGATGCATGCGCCTGAATCACCAGCTGGTCATGACGCTGCACACAGCTGCATGCGCACCTGCAGCTGTCAGCTGCCAGTAACCCAAGATCGCAGCCCCCTGTTCTCGCGCAGGCCCCCCCACACGCACGCACACACCTGTGCAGCCCGCGCCTCATGCCGCCTGCGCAGTGCCCTGCGAGTGCCCAGCCAGGCGCCACCTGGCAGCAGCACGGCCAGCGCGCCAAGTGCTGCCGCCTCCATGCCGCCTGTGCGCGCACAGCGCGCTGATCAGCGCAGCAGCTGCGCCCGCGTGGAGCCCACAGCCTGTGACTGTGGTGCTTTCTGCGTGGTTCTGCTGTTGGCTGAGGTGATGATACTTGCCCCCTCAACCTGGTTGGCTCTGCCTGGCAGGTGGTTGCACCTCTAGGGTCACAACTCTGGGATTGGCTGATGGTTGGTTGCGCTGCATGTGGACGAACAGAAGAACGTGCTGTATGCAGTTGACGTTGCTGAAGCCCCTTCACGCATGTCATGGCTCTCACATTGCCCAGACATTTCTACTCAGAACCATGCCATGTTTTATACGCTGCCTCACGTTATTCTCATCTTTCTTTCTCTGATTTGGCTCTGCGCATCCTGTTGTAGTTCCTGCTGTGCCAGCCGCACACATGACCTGCCTGCTATGGCCCCATTTGTCTACCTGGCTGGCTGTTGCGAAGGCGTGCTATTCTGCTCCCCCTCACAACCCGCCCTCTTGCACTCTGGCACTGGTGGGGGACACAGGGGCGCCCCGTCCCCGGTGATGCCCGGCATGCGCCAGCACCTCCCCACACCGCGCCAGGCGGTACGCCACAGCCTCCTGCAGTACACACCATCACAGCATATAGGGTGCCGGGGTGAATTGTGACACCCAGTAGCTTTACAAGCTTGCCAAAGGTC
>QAXD01000082.1:113034-124376 GCA_004335575.1 Haematococcus sp. NG2
AATTTAAATTGTCACATTTGACCCCGGTTCACAATTCACCCCGCCCCCTCATACACGTGATGCGCGGTCTGGCAGCACTTTACAATCCCCCATCATGGCTTTTGGCCTCCACCTCCAACAACAGCCGCACGCAGGTGAAAAGTAGCCTGCGGGTGCATGTGTGCCAAGTACCAAGCATGCACACGCACCTGAGCCATAGCCACTTCATTGGTCACAAGTGCATCCACTCCTGCATCCAGCACGCGTGCCATAACCCATGCCTGCGTGTATGCCGCACACGAGTTGCAGGGGTGTGGCAAAGTGCACGGGCTACTGGGTGCATGTGCTGTGTGAGCAGCATGTGAGTTTTAAGGTTCAAAAAACTAGCGTGACTATCCGGAACCACACCAGGCAGCGGCTTGTTAAGCAGCAATGCCTGCGGAGACCTGATACATGCTACTTCAATAGGGTCGAACCTCGTTGACGGTCCATGTAAAGAGCAGCTTGCCGTGGCCAGCAAGCAGCTGAGACATCTCCGTGTCCACCATGCCCCAATGTGCCCCCACCACTTCGGGTTCCTGTGCATAGTGCAAGGTGAGAGAAGGGAAGCAACCGATGAGTGTCGTGTCAAGGTACGCGCAGGGCAGAGCAGTGACCAGCGTGTGCCCACAAGACCACGCACCGCCATGCGCAGCGGCAGGTGCATGCCTGCGCTGCGCGCCTCCGCGCTCTCGTTCATCGTGATGAGCCCTGCACGTTGGCCGGGACTCAGCGTCTTGACCCGCCCCACCACCTGGCATACCACAACGCACACGTGTTTGACAGCGTCAGCACGTCCATAACAATGCGCGAGCAGCTCACGTGGTGCCGCCAGTGATGAAGCATACCTGGCAGGGCGTAGACTAGTGACAGTCCAAAGTGGTGCTGCATTCCCATTCCTCAAGCCAACTCCCACTCAATCAAACCCCCGCTCCCCTGTCTACTTTGCGCCTCTGCGCGACTCACGTCATCACTCTTGGCCCACACCAGGCAGTTTTGGCACCCTGTCTCGTGTACCAGCCGCACTACACCATCCACCAGCATATCCACATCTGCATCATGGCCGGTGCTGCGTGTGCACGGGCAGATGGATGTGCACTTCCACAGTACGCGAGAAGGGATCAGGGCACGGAGGTACCAGGCCCAACATGAGGGGGCTGACGCGTGCCAGCACGTATGTACGTGGAATGTTTGCCTCATGCTGATGCGCGATGGCAGAACATATGCACTGCACACAGATGTGCCTCATGTGCTGCAGCCCTGCAATTCGCACAGTTCTGTACGTGCCTGTTGCGGTACGTCTTAATGTCCAAGGTCACACAGTCCACGAAGGGTGAGGTGAGGGTGACTGCATCAGCCACACGCATCACACCCAGGTCCGTGCCAGGCCACCTCAGTCCTGCCAGCTCAACCCATGTCAGATCTCCCACCTGCAGCTGCTTCAGTGGCACGCCCCATGGTGTCAGGGTGTCACCTGGCAAAAGCACACCAGGCTGGCGCCTGCTGCTGCCATGCGGCCGCCTTGTAGCGTGCGTGTGCTGCTGCGCCACCAGCTGTGCAGACACCAGCTGCTGCAGCTCGCGCACGTGCAGCACCACCAGAACGCCGTCTCGCGTGCGCGCCACATCCACCTGCGTGCATGGTAACTTGCAGCAGCTGTTGGTGGGCTCGACGGCAGAGGCATCCGTGTCCAGCACTCTGGTACGTCTTATGGACGAAACAAGTGGATGTCACACAAAACAAGTGGATGTCACACTGTTTAAGCGTGGCAGCCGCACCTCCACACAGTCCGCCCCCATGGTCACTGCTGCCTGGAACGCGGCCGCTGTGTTGGGGGGAGCTGATGACGTGTCGCCGCCATGCGCGCACACCAAGGGCGGCTTGGGCTGTGTTGAATGCAAGCGAGGAGGGAAATCAAGGGCGTGTGGGGCATGGATGAGGTGATGGCAGCATTGTGGAACAAATGCATCATGGGCGACAATGTTGTGCAGCTCCATGCTAACCATGCAAAACCCTGGTGGACCATCACGTGCCTTCAAACAAAACGCGAGCGATGGAATGGACCGGATGTAGCCCTCGCGTTCTCTGCTTGGCAGCACCAGCTGTCGGTGTATCCAAAACGCCAGCAGTGCTGTGGCGCTCAGCAGCAAGAGCGCACCACAGACCAGAACGCAAAGCAACGTCTGTTTGCGAGATCGGCCATTTGGGGCCTTTCTCGAGGACTTCTGTGGCGGTCTTTGCATGCAGCTGTCTTCACATGCATCTGCTTCTGATCACTTGCATCAATCGGATCACTATGGTGCTGGCTACGCCTCCACGTCCATGCGCTTGTTCAATGTGCTATGTTATTATGCACTGTCCAATGACAGCTGACCACAGGGTGAGTTACACGTTCAGCATCAAGTGTGACACGATCATGAAGAAGTTCCAGCAGCTTCGTCACCAACCGTGGCAGCATGACACATCTGCGCACAGTCATCGTGCAGCACCGCACATCACTTCCCCAGTGCAACAGCACCATCCAGCCTGGATGGTAAGCAGTTAATGTGTCACATGCCAAGGGCCGCTGCCATCTGCCCATGTGGCATCCGAACTCAGTCGCAAGCTCACCTACCACAACCCCATTGGGTGGGGATGTGCAGAATTACCCCCTGTCACTCATGACTCACACACTCAAAAACCAAGCATCTCAACTATGGGAAACATAGCACACATCGTTGCTCCCTTCCCGGCCACCGCCCCACCTGGCTGGCATCAGGCCACGAACAAAGCGAAGTCTCACTTGTCATGGACCAGGTGGGATGCTAGCAGGTAATTGAATTGTTATGGTTGGCTCGTAGCAATGGATGGACATGACAATAGTTGTGGCTTGCCCATGTGCCACCATCAACTGCCGGCCGGCTGACTGAACTGACATGCCCCTCGACCCACCCCCGAAAAAGGAAACCCGCTTCCATGAAACCAATGACCCCCGCATCCCCCACCCCCATCCCCCGCTTGGTGCATCAGGTAGTCAACAAGCCACCTGTCCACCTCCCAAAACAACCCAGCCTGTTGCCCAACCACATGAACCTGATAAGCAGGCAACAGCGAAGCGTCCCCACTCCCACATGGCCAGCCACCACAAGGCCACAGCAGCGGCAGATTCTCCAGCCAGCCCTGTGCCCCGCAAGACAGGGAGCTCTGTGCAGCACCAGCTGTGTTCTGGGCTTGTCTGGAGTGCCCTGTTCCCGCCGCACCATGTGAGCACACAGCACATGTCCTCTGCACTTAATCCGATTCTGAGCTCTCTTCCTGGTAGTCCTCATCACTGTCACTGTAGTCAACTCGCACGCTGGGGTTGGCTGTGTGCGTTGGTGACTCAACTGCCTGCAAACCACGATCATACAAAATCCGCTCAGTTGGTCGACTGCAACTGCACCGCTTGCAACCAGGACGACATGCATGGCAGGACTTGCATAATGCTCAGTGCTGATGGGCTCACAACATCACACACGCACACATGATGTAAACAAGCACTTTGTGAACCAGTGGGCTGCCTGCATGCCAGTGCCTGTGCCGTAAGTGCTGCCCACTTAATGTTGCACAGTTGCGCGACGCACACCTGCTCAGGGAAGAGTGTGCGCATCCACTGGTCGATGCGCCGCAGCGTGGCTTCATCAAGCGTGTCAAAATCTAGCTCCAGCTCACCACTCTCCACACCAGCCAGCACCTCGGGCGGCAGCAGCTGCATAAGTGCTGCATTGCATAAGTGTAGCACGGCATGACGCTTGGCAATCTAGTGTGCAGTAAGCATTGCAAAGACATGGCACATCAAGCACACCCAACCGCAGGCCCATGTGCAGAACATCTGCAGTCGTGCTACTGAGCACACACTCCCGTGATGCCACTGCTTGCTTCTGGTCTGTGCTGCAGCTCCCAGCTGCACTCACTGTCCGAGTGCTCTTCAGGCAGCTCTTGCAGGAACTTGGCAATCTCTGCACGCCGCTCTGCTGACAGGGGCTCATCAGCCTTATTGCTCGCATCGCCGTTCTGCATGTGCCACGGCAGCCATGGTGTTACATATCAAGCCAAGCATGCACAGTGCAGCTACGCAGTTGTTGGTTTCTTTCGTGATCCTCAAACTTCCCTGATGTATCATCTGCACGTGTGCCAGCAGCTGGTCAAATGCCCCCAACGACCAGCCTGTTGCACAGAAACGCACCCGCCGTGTGCCAGCGCTGCGCGAGGGCTTGGCCTTAACGGCATCCTCTGGGTCAAACTTGGGTGCTGCCATGCCTGCTGTCGCGCGCTTAGCGCGCTCGTTGCTGAGCCCTGTGCCTGCCCACCACTGCTCGAACATTTCTTCGACCTGCAGAACATATCCGATGCTGCATGCTTCAGTGCATGGTGCACAGTATGGCTCCATGCATGTCATGCTTGGTCAACAGACACACTGACATGGGGCATGGGGGTACTGGTATGGCAGACGCACCTTCTCTCCGATTTTCCTGAACGGATCGCCGACGGGATTGTAGAGTTTGACGTTGGCCCAATGCTGCCTCACATCTGCTGCAAACTCAGCGGGCGCGGCGTACTGGCGCCGCAGTAGCTTCGCCTCAATGTCTTTCAAGAAGATGGGGTTGAGTACCACCTTGTAGTAGTCAGGAAGGATCTGGGGATTCACTGGCTCATAGAACACATTCCTGTCTTGCCCCAGTGCCTTGAGCACTTTGTTCAGCACGTCCCGACACTTGCTGACCCACTCGTACCCGCCTGCAGCGACGGGTTGCATGCATGCATTTGTTGCATGGCACCATGCACACCATGTCCATGCGCATCGCACGCTTGGAGCCTGTTGCGTGCAGCATTCACCAGTATGCGTAGCTGAAACAACCCCTGAAGCTCACCGATGGGCACGGCTGCTAGGGCGCCATCAATTCTGGGCTTCTTCGGAGGGGGAGCCAACGACGGCACCTGCGGCCCCATTCAAGCGCCGATCGTTACCACTCGGCCCACAAGCTCCTTGAAATTCAAGATTGAACACACAGGCTGTGCAAGCTGATAGTTCAAACCCACCGGCACAGGCGTGGGCTCTGGGATGACAGCGCCATACTGGGCTTTTAATCTGTCTAGAATTCCTTGAAGCCGAGCCACATCCTTGTCCGAAGCCCGCCCGAGTTCTGCTGCCTTCTCTGCGCTGATGTGCACAGCACGGCTGGGGTCTGCTCCTAGGACGCTGCCATTGCAGATTATGCTGCCATCGTCAAGGCGGAGCAAAATTGCTTTGCCCATAATTGCCCGACGTGACCTTCCTTCAGCGGCTCATGATTTGTGCTCCATCGTGATCGTTTCAATAAGGTCGTCCAAACGAGTTCAAAACATTGGCCCCACCTGCATGGCCCAAGGTGTGTTACCCAGGGTGTGTCGGGGTGGGTGCATGGGGACGCGTGGTGTTCTGCACAGCAACCTGCTACTTGTGACTGCCTGCTGCTGCTGTCTAATGGTTCTCACATGTTACAGGAGATAATTGTGGGATAATGAGCAGCACCGCGCACATGCAAACGACCCATAAGTCGCACCACCATGATCAGTCCAAAATTGAGGGTCCGCAAAATGATGATGTCCATGACTCATCATCACCACCACCACCACAGCAACCAACAACCGCAGTCCCGGGAACAGTTCATACGAAGAGGAGAACAGGCACCAGCCGTATCACGAAGTGCAGCAGTATCACTGCATGCCCTGGACAACCCAAGGTACAAGCAGCAACGGACGCTGTAGACGTGCTGCTTTACCTGTTGCGGGACAGGAACAGGCTGGCATCATCCACCTCCTGCATTTGCAGAAAGCCCCATGCCAACAAAGCAAGTATACATCAGTGTTGTAGCATTAAGTGTTGCGCTCAACGAATTCAACCCGCACTGCATGTCTGGAGCTTAAGCGGTGCCAGCACATGCTGCTGTTTGCATGCATCGCTAGCTGAGGCCACAGAAGTACAGTTTGTTGCCAACCATTGGTGGTGTTCACCTTCTGAATACGCTCCAGGCGCTTCTTGGGGATAGGGGCAGTTGCACCAAAGCTGTTGTAGTGCCCCGACAGCGCATTCACAACTGAGTAGGTGTTCCTGAGCGGGCGGAAGGCAGGCAAAGAGGTGTGGCACTGCTTTCCAGTGATGATGGTGCCGCTCGCTGGGAGAAGTCATGCTGCAATGTGCCAACAGCCATCCAGGGCATCCACCAACCCCCCACACTCACCCCTCACACCACCGCCACCACTGTCACCACCCAACCCCTCAACCAACAACAACCTATGCGTGCCCTTTCCTGATATGATCCCAGTGCACCCTGTCATAGACAAAGTGCGACGTTGCAGCATCGGCAGCTGTGTGTGCACCACGCCTACGTGGCCATGCATGTACACAGCCGCACCGCGCAGACATGCAACAGCTGCACACTCATGCATGAACATAGATGTGCACAGTTCTGCCGCGCACCCGTATGAGGGCCGCCCAGACACCTTGGGCTCGCGGCGGTATGCAGCCACCCAGTTGTTGATGTTCTTGCGCAGTGCCTTGACGCGCTCCTCCTTGCTCTCATCGTCCTTGGGCAGATCCAGCACAGTCTTCACCTCAGACAGCAGGCTGGCCTGTGGCACACATGTCATGGCATAACTGGACGTCGAGGCAGCTGCATGCCCAGTCGAGGTGGCAGGTGGGTCAGGCTGTACCTCATCCACATGGCTTAGTTAAACATAGATGTTGTGTGGCACACTGCACAGTGCAGTTGTTCTGTCACTGTATTGCATGCTCAATCCCACATGCATGATTAGAACCCTGGCTTCATGCACGGTCAGCATGATTGGCCAGATCAACATCATGAAATGGCGACACACTGACCGTGCTCGAGGTGTAGGTCTCAAACAGCTTGTCGTCCTCACCAAAGCCCAGGAAAGCCTGCGCAGGGGCCTCAAAAGAAACCAAGCCAGCCACGGACAGAGCCACAGCGCCTAGCACGCTGCGCCTGCTGACCTCCTGACGAGCATCCTGCAGCACACCGCAAGCATTCAATCCAAATGTCAATTGCCCGCCCACTGCACTCCAATCACAGCCCGGCAATGGCCCTCCAGCACATCGAGCTCGAGACAGCCTGGCCTCATCCAGTCATGAAGCTCATCTCCGGCATCTAGAAGAGATCCGAGGTTTGTGGGCGGCATCGGAGGCACCTGTGGTTCACAGCATGGCATCAGCCATGCCCTGGTGCGCACCTGCTGGGCCTTGACCACCACGCAACGCGCCCGGGAGACGGCAGCCAACTTGCGGTTGGCGGGCCTGCGCAATGGCACTTGGGGTCAGAGATAGTTCCCACATAAGGGTGCAAGCGCTCCGACACCATCGCAAAACTGACCTGGTGCAGGTGGAAGGAGTGCAGCGCAGGGTGGCCATGGCGAACCTTTCTCTTGCAGTTGCACTGACCAGCAGTAGCTCATCTCAACGCAAATCTGTGAGTCACACCGGTTTTTCTTCACAGCCAGAGCACTCAACAGGGCTACGATTGTTCTGTGGCAATGTTAACACACAATTCAAGACTCCGTGCGGTAGTTGTGCGACCCCCGGCCCTGACCTTTTTAGCTCCAACCCCATGTGCAATTACGCCCCCTCGGGTTAAGCATATGATACTTCTACACTATAAGCGTGAAAGATCTGAGGCGTAGGGCAACCCCGTTGTAAAAGGTTGAAGGCTGGCACGCACAGACTCAGTAAACCAACTATGGCGGCGTCAGGAGGTCCAGAGGGGGCCAAACCTGCTCACCAAAATGCCCACAAGCCGTTGTGGAAGAACGTACATGAATTTCTATTACCCTCTCCTGCCCTTCAATTGGCGTGTCAGCTGTCCACCGGCGCGTTTGTGGTGGCTCTTTTTTCGTTCGTGAAGTGAGCGCGCTGCTTTCATCAGCTGATGTGGTTGCGCGGATCATGTGGTGCATGTGGACAAACCTTATTTGCATTGTTCCACCACCAGCAGCAGCAGCGGCGGCGGCATGTAACTGGCTTGGCCCGCTGCGCATAAGCATGCATGAATACAACTGCAGGCTGCCCGACAGTCATGCAGACCGCCGCTTTCACGTGCCATGGTCCCGCGCAGGGCCATGCGCTTCCCTCAGGCCTGCACAGCAATGACGCTGTACGTTGGTGCTGTTGTACATGTGGACCTGGCCTCAGGATGCACATGATGTATTGCCTGACTGCGTGTGCCTGTCGCATCCACTACGGCCTACGCATCAGCCTGTCCTGCCACCTGTGTGAGCGAGTCGCCTGACAATGAAGGTGTGGTTGTCCCTGTAGGTACATTGTGATGTCATGTCTTGTGCCGCAAGACACGCACCTGGGGTCGCGCATCCTGGGCAGCTGCCTGGTGGTTGGCGCAGGTGTCAGTGGCGCAGTACTGGCAGGCGCTATGGTGCGTGTGGCTGTGGTTGTGCACCTGAACGGCAGCTGACAGGCTGCTCTGTCTGACCTTGCGTTGCAGCTGCATGCCACAAGCTGCCCAAACTACCAGTTTACCAACCAAACGCCATTGCGCAGGCCAGCATTGCCAAGGCCATTGACTACAACCCATACACCGGGCACGAACGTGAGGATTTTGTGCACTACAACGCGCTGTGAGTGCGCATGTCATCAAACCAGTACCAGCTACTGCCGGCAGCTCCATGTGTGGTGTGGATGGAAGTCATGAGTGATCTGCCTTGGCTTGAAACCAGCTTGCAGCTGTGACACCTGCTTGCAGCTGCACCCGCCACCTGCATGCCCGCATGATGCTGGTGCACACCCAAGCCACGTCCATGCTCCCCACCTTCTGCCGCTCATGCAGCTACATCTGCCTGGCACTTGCGGGCTTGGCAGTGCTGGTGGTCAACCGTGTTGGGGCTGATCCCCCCTTTCTGTGGGCTGTGGGCATGATCAGCTGTCTGGTGCGTGGCCGTCTCTGTGCTGCAGGCAGCTGTTGTGTGCTGATGGTGTCTCAGTGCAGCTAGGCAGGACAGGAGCGGAGCAGGAGCAGGAGCAGGATCAAAGCTGTGTGGCGAACCCTTTGCACGTGTGCAGGCATATGGCATTGTCATGAACGCGGGGCAGTTTGTGCCACCTGCTGTACCGCCTGCTGCTGATCACTTTGGCAATCATATCATCTACTTCTGGCGGCAGGTGCGCACGTTGAGATGGCTCATGCTGCCTGCCCAAGCTGCAGGATCTGCTTGTGCACCACGAGTGTCATGCACCTCACTGCATGGAACGCTTGGCTCACCATGGGATTCATGCATCCGAGCAGACACGTGCTCCTTGCCAACATGATGGTCCATGTCCCTCTTACTGTTATGTGGCCTGTGCATGTGGTCACAGGTGGTGGGACGTGTGCTGCTTGACCTGGTCATTGCCCAGGGATGTGCAGTAGCAGCAGCTGCACTTGTACTGCCTTCCTTCGCCTCCACAGAGCTGCGCAGCTGTGTGGCGCGTGCAGTGCGCGGTACCGGCAGCACACTCTCACGGTGCGCAGCGTGTGTTGTGCGCCTGTGATGCAGCCACCTTTGCACACAGCACCCTTAGTGGCTGTGGGAGACCAGCGGCAGAAATGCATGGGCACTAAGCAATTATTAAAACATGATACTTCAAAGTAACCATGGACCCAAACTGTCTTTCTGGCTCACATGTGTCTCACTGTTGTTATGCAGGTACAGCAGTAAGCTGTTGGAGCCCGAAGACCCGTACTGCCTGTATGTACCGCCCAAGAAAGCTGCTGCCAAGCCTGTGTTAGATGCGCTGTTTGATGAGGACAATGGCAGCAGCAGTGATACGGATGCGCCCGCATCTTCCTTCATTGGATCAGACTCCTCCGCTGACTTGGGGGTGGACATGAGCACTGGTGCGGGCGGGGCCAGTGGGGCAAAGGCAGGCGGCAAAGGAGCAGGCGATGCCGAGATAGGAAGTATCGAGGTGGACAATTTGATTGTGGACGAAGAGCTGGATGAGGAGAGCTACATGGCCATGCTGCGCGAGGTGCGGGCCGGGCAGAGTGCAGGGCAGCGCAAGCAAGCCAGGTGCCACCCTGCAGCATGTGTGCGCTTGTTCGGCATTTGCGCAGCCGCTTGTTGAGGAACCCCCCATGCCAGCGGATGCCATGCCCCAACACGCATATGCTCCACGCCCGGCTTGCTATTATGGAGCTCTGTGCAGGTGACCGCACCGCCCAAGGTACCAGGTGCAGGCGCAAAGCCACATGGACGACATGGTGCACCCCCACAGCTGCCCGGTGCCAGCGGCCCGCCCCCCACAGCTGCGGCGGCAGGGACCGCGGGCAGCATGCCGGGTGCCGCGCCCCTGGCAGCCCACCGCGCACTGCTGGGCCGCGCACGGCAGGTGAGGGCTAGCGTGAATGACGGCGGACATGAGCAGCAACGGGCATGGCATCACCTGTGTGTTGAGACTGCTTGGTTCTTTGCGACTGCTTGGTTCATGCTGTGCCTTCTGTGTGCAACTGCTGCTTGTTTGGATGCAAGCGGAACTGAGACAAATCGTTCCACAACCACACGTGCAGCTCATGCCGTTCGCGATGATTGAGCCGCCCTGGTACACGGGCTACGTGTTCCATTCAGGTGTGCAAGCACACAGGCACACGTCCCGCTGCTGCACACTACTGCCAAAGTGCAGGGGCACTGTTGCGTTATCCTGTCCCCAAGGCTGCTTGCTGCACACGGCCGCTGTTCGATGATGACTTTTGAGTTCAACGGTACCACGCGGTTCGATTGTGTTGTTGTTGCTGTTCTGAGCTGCTGTTCAAATCATGCACCTGTGCATCATCAATCGCTGCTTGCCTTGACTCAGATAAGTGGGGCCGTGTGGTTGGCGCTGCCGAGGCAGTGGTCGCGCGTGTGGCGGGGCTGGAGGTGGTGCTGGAGGAGCGCCGGCAGGTGTGGGCGCTGGGGTGTGACCACAGCTGATGCCGTGCGAGGGGTATGTAGCACCAACATGACCAAAGCTTCATTTGGGCTTGGCTGCCTTGCACAAGCTCCGCCTGCGGGGCCACCTCCATTCGTTGATGCCTGGGCGCAAGCATGCCGGTCACATGCGCCGTCAACCCGGTGCGTCTGGTGCATGTTGCACGTACTTTCAGGTGCTGGGTGCCGCCACACTGAAGCAGTTCTTTGACATGGACAACGCGCACATCCGCCTCATGTATGCAAAGGTAGTTCCTGCCCTGTGGGTAATCGACATCCACAGGATTGCGGCTGAGCATGACGGGATACCTTGATGCACTGAACCCTTGGCTGGCCATGGCACGGTGTGCCCC